>CAUYPK010167053.1:0-10400 GCA_963574355.1 Loris lydekkerianus
TTTGTATATGCCAACAACAGTCAATTGAGTAGCTAATCAAGGACACAATTCCCTTCACAATAACTTCAAAAAAAGTGAAATACCTAGGAATATACATAACAAAAGAGGTTAAGGACGTCCATAAGGAGAATTATAAAACTCTAAGAAAAGAAATAGTAGGGCAGCACCTGTGGCTTAAAGGGGTAGGGCGCCAGCCCGAGATGGCAGGTTCAAACCCAGCCCCAGCCAAAAACTGCAAAAAAAAAAAAAAAAAAAAAAAAAAAAAATAGTAAAAGATATTAACAAATGGAAGATCATACCATACTCATGGCTGGGAAGAATCAACATTGTTAAAATGTCTATACTTCCCAAAGCAATCTACAGATTCAATGCAATCCCCATTAAAATATCAACATCATACTTTCAAGATTTGGAAAAAATAATTCTTTGTTTTGTATGGAACAAGAAAAAGCCCTGTATAGCCAATGCAATTCTTAGCAATAAAAACTAAGTCAGGGGCATCATCCTTTCAGACTTACATTATAGGGATACATTACAAGTCCATAGTGATCAAAACAGCACAGTATTAGCCCAAAAATAGAGATATAGACGTTTGGAATTGAATAGAAAACCATGAGATGAAACTAACATCTTATAGCCACTTGATCTTTGATAAACTAAACAAGAACAATTATGGAAAAGATCCCTATTCAATAAATGGTGCTGGGAGAACTGGATAACCACATGTAAAAAGCTGAAATTGGACCCACAACATTCACTACTTAAAAAATTGATTCAAAATGGATAAAAGATTTAAATCTATGGTATTAAACAATAAAAGTCCTTGAAGAATGTGTGGGAAAAACACTTGAATATATCTGCCTGGATTTTATAAGATTTTATGAGAAGACTTCTGTGGCAATTGCAACAACAACAAAAATAAATAAGTGGAACTTAATTAAACTGAAAAGCTTCTTTTACAGCTAAGGAAACAACAACCAAAACAAATAGACAATCTTCAGAATTGGAAAAGATATTTGTATATTGTAAATCAGACAAAGGGTTGAATGATAACTAGAATCTACAGAGAACTCAAATCAATCAACACAAAAAGACCCAACAACCCCATATATCATTGGGTAAGAGTCATGAATAGAACCTTAGCTAAGGAAGACAGATGAATGGGTAACAAACATATAAAAAAAAAATGCTCATCATCCCTAATAATCAGAGAAATCCAAATCAAAACCTCCCTGAGATATCTATCTCCTGACTTTAGTAAGATTAGTCCACATCACAAAGTCCCTAACCTGCAGAAGTTGGTGTGCATGTGGAGAGAGGGGAACACTTTTACACTGTTGGTAGGACTACAAACTTACACATCGTCTTTGGAAAGAGGTATGGATAACCTTTAAAGATCTCAAATTAGACCTCCCATTTGTCCCCCCAATCCCACTACTAGGCATCTACCCAGAATGAAAAAAAAAATTCTTTTATCATAAGGACATTTGCACTACATTGCTTATTGCACCTCAACAATAGCCAAGATGTGGAAACAACCTAAATGCCTATCAACTCAGGAATGGATTAACAAATTGTGGTACATGCACACCATTTGTTACTGTTCAGTAACAAATAAGATGGTGACTTCACATCTTCTGTAATATCCTGGATAGAGTTGAAACACATTCTTCTTAGCAAAGTATCACAAGAATGGAAAAGCAACTACCCAATGTACTCAAAACTATTATGAAGCCAGTAGATGATCTGATGCATACCTACATAAGAGAGAAATTCATTTCAATTTAAGTTGAGGGGATGGGTAATGATGTAGGGGAAAGTGGAGGGGATTGGGGTGCTCTCACTAAATGAGCATGGGGTGGGGGTGTTGGGTACACCTTTTGTATGTGGGACATAACCACAAGAGGAACTCTATCTAACAAAATTGAACATTTTTACCTGGTTGTTTGCATCCTCACATTAACCTAAAATAAATTTACTTTTTGAAAAAGAAACTTTTAATTTTGTAGATATTTTGTTTTATGAGGGTTTCAATTTCACTTTTTTTTTTTCTTTTTTTTGCACTGATCTTCATTATTTTTCTTTCTTGTGCTAATTTTGGGTTTGGTTTCCTTTTATTTTTCTGGCTCTTTGAGATGAATTGCTGGATTGTTTTTTGAAGCTTTTCTATTTATTTTTTGATGTAAGCACGTATTTCCTTATTTCCTTTAACTTTTTTCATATTACTATTTTACTGTATCCAACAGGCTCTGATATGCTGTGTTTTCATTTCATTTGTTTTGATAATGTTTTTATTTTTCTTCCTAATCTTGTCTTTGACTCACTGGTCATTCAGGAGAAAATCGTTTAGTTTCCATATGTTTTATGGTTTTCAATATTTCTCTTATTATTAATTTCTAGTTTTATTCCCATGATTAAAGTAAACACTTGATATGATTTCAAATTTTTTGGAATTTTTTTTTAATTGTTGGGGATTCATTGAGGGTACACAGAACCAGGTTACATTGATTGCTTTTGCTAGATAATGAACCTTTTATAATTGTGTCCTGCCCCCACACCCATCGTACCCCACCCCATCCTTCCTTCCCTACCTCAGCTCTCCCCACCTCCTACCCCCACCATGTACCAGGACCTTAATTGTCCTCATATCAGAATTGAGTACATAGGAATTTGTTTCTCCATTCTTGTGATGCTTTACTAAGAAAATGTGTTCCACATCCTTCCAGATTAATACAAATGATGTAAAGTCTCCATCTTTTTCAGTCGCTGAATAGTATTCCATGGTATACATATACATAGCTTGCTAAACAACAACAAAAATAAACAAATGGAACTAAATGAAAGTAAAAAGCTTCTGTACAGCTAAGGGGACAACAAACAAAGCAAACAGACAACCTATGCATTGGGAAAGGATATTTGCATATTTTGATTCAGAAAAAAGCTTGATTAACTAGGATCTACAGAGAACTCAAATTAATAAACATAAAAAGCCACCAATCACTTAGATCACTGGGCAAGAGAGATGAATAGAACCTTCTCTACAGAAGACAGATGAATGGCTAACAAGCATATGAAAAATGCTCATCATCCCTAATTATTAGAGAAATGCAAATCAAAACCACCCTCAGATATCATCTAACCCCAGTGAGAATGACCCTCATCACAAAGTCTCAAAATTGCAGATGCTGGTGTGAATGTGGAGAGAAGCTGTTTAAAATTTTTTAAGACTTGTTTTGTGTCCCATCATGTATTCTGCCCTTGAGAATTATCCATGAGCTGAAGACAAGAATGTGTACTTTGAAGCTGTTGGAGGAAATATTCTGTAAGTATCTATTCTGTCTATATTGCAGATTAAATCCAATGTTCTTTGCTGATTTTTCTGCCTTGATGATCTGTTCACTGCTGAAAGTGGAGTGTTGAGGTTTCCAGTGATTACTGTATTGAAGCCAATCTCTTTCTTTAGCTCTGATAATATTTACTTTACATATCTGGGTGGTCAAAATTTTAGAATTTTTATATACTCTTGCTGAATTTTCCCCTTTATCATTATGTAATAACCTTCTTTGCCTCTTTTTACATTTTTTTTCTTCAAATCTATTTTATCTGGTAGAAGGATAAAATAGATCCTGATCTTTTTGAATTCCATTTGCATGAAATATATTTTTTCATTTTTTTTTTTTTTTTTTAGTTTCTATGTGTCAGTATAGGTAAAATGGGACATGTACATGTAGACAGACATGTCATACCATTGGGTCTTAGGGTTTTTTTGTTTGTTCGTTTGTTTTTGTTCTATGTTTTAATCCATTCAGTCATGCTATGTCTTTTGATTAGAGAGTTTAGTCCATTCACATTCAATGTTATTATCGATAGGTAAGACTTCTGCTAGGTTGTTATCTGATTTCTAGTTGTTTTGTGGTTTTCCTTCCCTCCCTCCCTCCCTTCCTGTCTTCCTTTGCGAAAAGTGATGTTTCTCTGGTGCTGTGTTTAATCTTTTGCTTTTTATTTGTTGTACATCTATAGCATATTTTTTGATTTATGGTTATGATGTGACTTGCTAAAAACATTTTATAACCAATTATTTTAAACATATGACAACACAGTTCACAAACAAACATGTAAAGAAAACTATACTTTAACTCCATCTCCCCATACCCATTTTTTAACTTTTTGTTACTTCCATCTGTTTCTTTTGACATTACCTACCTCTCAAAAAGTTGTAGTTATTTTTGGTAGTTTTGTCTTTTAATCTTTCTACCAAATATATAATTGGTTTATACACTATGATAACAGCAATAAAATACTCTGTATTTGTATACTTACCAGTAAGTTGTATACTTCCACTTCTTCTTTATCTAACCATTATGCTGAAAGCTTGTGATTGTCAAGAATAATCCATTTTTCATCATATGTAAAAAAAATTATGGAAACAATTTGCTATATTATGACACCAAAGAAAGGCAAGCTTTGAGATGCCTTCATTACTGATGCTCATTTAATTCATATGAAACCTATCTCTCCAGCTTCTTTACCTCCTGACTTATTTTGAATGGTCCAATATTGTTGGAATAATAACATCGAACCTTGCTGCTAATTCATGCGTAGGTTGAGATGGATTCACTCCTACTACAGCTTCCAGCTGATCATTATCCACTTTTGTCTCAGGATGCCCATATGGCTCCTTTTCAAGATTAAAATCACCAGAACAGAACTTCTCAAACCATCGACGTATTGTGCCACATTCCCTAGCCACATCCTTCCCAAACAGTTTATTGATATTTTGAGCTGTCCACGCTGCATTACTTCCATGGTGGAACTCATACTCAAAAATAATATGCATTTTTGATTTATCCTTTGTTTCACAAAAATTGCTCTACAGAAAATTTGAAAAAAATAATCACAAGGCAAAATGTGCATTCAAAAGAATGAGGACGTACCTTCACAATAACAATAAAACAAGAAGTGTTAAAGTGATATGTCAGAAATATCAACTGTCAAGTTTAATACTTAAGAAAATTGGGCATTTCATGCTTAATAACATATACATAGTAAAAATTTCTTGAGCTATCATTTTTGTATTTTATTTGGCAACATATTAATTGTACCATGTGAGAAGGCAATAAAATTGCTGCCCTGATTCATAGAAAGCAAGGTGGCTAAGTTGCCTATCAGATGTATGTGGAGGATATGAAGAAATCTGAGATGTTCATTATAGCCCTGGTTAGTGTAAAATGAGAGAAGGAAGGTTTATAGCACCATCTGTGACTTCAGATGGAATGATACCAGGCATAGCCAGGTCATTTCAGTTTCAGAGTAAAGGTCTGTCAGAGTCCTCAATTCATGTCAATGATTTCAATTTTCACTTTTATATCAGTTTCAAATATAAAAATCTTTCCATCCAAAATTATTCTTTTATGTGAAGTTTTTTTCTTCCTTCTCTCATATATGACAAACTTCTATCAGAATTGGAATAACATGCTCCATATTGTTGCACTAAACTCTGTTTTAAATTATAATGCTGAAAAGAATCTTAGAAATAGCCATATAAAGCTACATTTGCCAAAAACAAAATTAAAAGCCAAATCTTTTAAATCTAATGGATGCTTTTATATCAGGTATTCTGTGTCTGTCAGCTGAGGGGCAGTTCCCTCTAACTCAGAAGACCAAACAACTGGGCTTCCCCAAGAATGCTCTTTTCCCCCCACTATTTCAGAGAACACATCTGCATTTGATTTATAAAATGCATTGAAGAAAGAGGAAACATATTAGTACTCTGAAAGTGGGGTGACAAAAGATGTATCAACCCTAATCTTAGTAACTTCAACCAATTACCAAGTTTCTGCAGTATTAGAGAACCGACACTCAAAATGTCCCTTGGCAACATATTCACTGGCCCTTATAAGAAAGAGATCAAATTGCTGCCCCAATTTGTCAAATTCAGTTATTGGTGGAATGAGGGACAGCTTGGAAAGATTGAAATGGCTGTTACACTTCTGGTTAGTGTAAAATCAGAGAAGAGAGGTAATAGTAAGTTAGAATTATGTCTTGCCCAAGAAATTAATCTACAAAAGCAATAGTTCTCAGTTCTTTATGTGTTTGGTCACTTGCTGATTAATAGTTTGGCTGGAAATCAGAGATAATGTATGAGTTTCAAAGATCCTTTCCCCAGGGTAAACTACATTGTTGATGTAACATCCTAGAAATTCAGGAGGCAAAAGTGCTAATGTCCATGTGTGTGTCTGATTGGGGTGGGTATGTAGGAAGAGCATCTGAAATAGTCTTTAAGGTTTCCTTACTATCTCCCTGCTTCTTTACTGTACTTATTCTGTAGCCCTTTCTGACTCTGTCTCATACCCAAGACCTTCCTCTAAATTCTTGTGCTTGCTCCTGGTCGGCCTGTGCTCCTCCGACTTCCTATTCATGTTCTGACCTTGTTTTCTCTCCATCTTGGTTTTTGATCTATGAATAAGGTTTTTGGGAAGCTACCTACACCCTTTTTATTGGGACACCCTCTGGAGTAATTGCCCAAGGTGAGACCGTGATCGACTGTGAATTCTCAATGAGGCAGAAGCTGGGACAACAGGACATGGGCTATTCAAGTTATTTTTGTCTTTTTCTCTCTATCAACTCCAAAGCCAAATATGTTTCACTGTGGATCTGGCTCCTTTAGCTGAAGGGGTAGTCAGTAGTCATCTGGCCAGACCAGGGTCCTGGATATAATGTAGGAAAGTATCCTTGGTGATAGAAGGGCTGAAGGAGAGTTCCTGCAACTGCTCTAAACTCTCTTCCATTATTCCTGCCTTGGTTCCTAATTTGAACGTTCTCTTTCTGGGCTTTTCAGAGCTTTAAATGGCATAAAAAGACACCCACGGGGAGAGAAGCCAGTGTGCCAACAGTGAAACATTACTTATGACAGGTCAGTAACCCTAGGAGCTTGGTATCAGAAGCAAATCCAGTGAAGTGGCCTGGCTGTCTTTGAACAGGTCTATTATGAGTGTGGGAGTGCTGTGTGGGGAGTGCTGTTAAGGCTGATCAAGCCACCTTCCTGCGGTGGGCTTGTACCTGCTTTTCTTTGTGGCTGTGAAATACACTTAATACTTCTTAGCATGTGGGGTTTCTAAACCTGGAGATTGTCAACTTGGGTTTTTTCCCTTGGGTCAGATGAAAGTATGAGCTGATACATCGTTTGGCTCAGACAAATAAAGTCAGAAGTGCGGGTATCAGGGCAGGCAGCTTGCCACTGACAGCTCTTTTGGAAAGTCACTGTTAGTTCAGAGAGATATGTCTTAATGTCTCACACTCCAGGGATATTACATTGTCTGCAGCAAGTTTAAATTTTACAATATCAACTCAGATGGACAAAACAAAACTTTTTTCAAAAGAGAAATTAACATAGTTCAAGAAGCACCAGTTTTGTTCTGTAATGGAAAAAAAACCTTTAGCTTCTCATTTCAGGGTAATTCATTTTAAAATTCAGTCTGAAGGATTCTCTTTCTATTCATCCCACTGCCCAATCCCTCAGCCACAGTCATTTTCTGAGGCTATGATATGGGGTGGTGCATCCTGATACGTGCTGGCTCTTAATTGTCAGCTGTCTCCTGGCTTCCTTTGCAGGAAGCTTGGGAGATTTTTGAAATATAGTCCTAGGCCTGAGATGGGTTGATTTGCTATGCTAGGCCCCTGTTACATATCCATAGCAATCTGCCTGTGTTGATGTGAGGCTACCTGCAAGGCTATCTCCTCTCTGAGTAAGCATGTGCTGCAAGTTGTTTCTGTTCAAATTCCCAAGCCTATTGTATTCAACTTCCTATCAAACCTGCAGGAAAGGGCACCCAGGAAGCAGAGCTCAACATAAGAATCTATTGCCTTTCTCTCTATTCCCAATCCTTTCTAGAAAATTTTCTTAGTTTCTCTGTGCACAGGGAGAAAATAGCTCTCAAGTAGAATTCTTCTTCTGCCTCACGGTATAAATTGCCTTACTGTATAATCTCCAAGTCCATTGGAAGTTTTCCTAAGAATTTTATGATTAAAACTATGTCTTTTAAGACTTATGATTTTTGCATTTATAGCTTTACAAAAATGTCACTCAGAGATTCAATGAATTATCTATATTGACCCAAAGGGCAGAGCACATAAAAAGTTATTGCTGCTACCCATTTTCTGGTGTATTGGTTATAGGATTACTCAGGCCATAAGAAGATGACTTAATTCACAGTAGATGAAACCATGAAGCCAGATATTGTTTACAGCACAGAGGGCTGGCTCTGGGTAGTATCAGGGTATATCTGGTAGCTCAACAAAGCTCAAAGGAACTCAGGATCTTTTCATTCTCCTCCATGCCATTTTTGTCATGTTGCAGATGGCTTCTTTGTGATCACATGAAGGTTGCCAGACCCTGATCGTCCTGTCTTCACATGTCATTTTCTAAAGTAGAAAGCAAGGGTAGTGATGGATATAGCAGGGGAGTTTATGGTGGAGGAAAATGTTCTTTTTATCTGCCTCTCTTTTCAAAGAGGAAGATAATTTCATAACACTCATGAAGGTGCTGCCAATTATCTCTATCTAGTTGGCAAGAATTAGATTTCACATCAACCCCTTGCTACATGAGTGAGTTTGGAAAATGAAAGCTTGGTTTTTATATACTTGATAATGGGAGACAAAAAGGAGCTTCTTGTTGGTAATGACAGTAGAGTAGGTGAATTGGATAATAGCCAATTTGGGCAACGGCTATGAGGAAGCCAAGGGGAGAAGCAAACTCTTAATATTGCATCACCATGTTCTCCTTCCTTATATCAGACCTGGGCAAACTCTCCACTCCTCATGCCTGCTGCCTTTCCCACACCCACTGGTGGATCACAACTTACGCCCACTGTGCCCCTGTATATCTTTGGCACCATAATGAGTTGGTCAGGTTGATTGAAACTTAAAAATCTAGATTCCATTTTGGAAACTTTTGAAAGAGATATGAACTTTGGCTTTACATCACTTTGGCTTTAAATTTCCAATCTACTTTTCAATAGCTATATACCTTTGGCACGTTAGATCTCTTAGGTGATTGTGTGTTCACGCTGGAGAGTGAATAGGGGAGATAAAGATAAGCAAGATGGCGTTTTGATTATGGGGATAACTAAAGAAAAATAGTGGAGATAAAATTTCAAAGTAAAATTAGAAGAGTGGAGACTTCAGGCTGTGTGTGTGCTGGGGGTGGGGTGGGTAACATTTAAAAGCTAAGTAACTGGCTATTTGAGTAACAGGCTAATGAATCTGGCCTTAATTCTGTAAGGAAAAGAAAAGAAGGCAAGGCAGAATCCAGAAGGTGAGAAAAAGAAGGCATCCCAGTTGACTTGATGGAAACTTATTTTTTTCTTTATCATATCATTTAAAGACAATCTTAATCAGAAGCTGAAAATTTAAAAAATAAATGCTAACCTACTTATTCTCAGAAGTAACTTTTTGCCTTATGTCAAGGTGTTAGTAATGGTGGTTTATAAAGTTAAATATTTGAGTGGGCCAAAGGCAGAAACCAATTATTACAAAATGATAAACAAAACCGAGCTTCATTCTATATAGTGTTGGATTTATTTACTTGCTGTAGCAATTTGGATATAGCATTGACTTTGGAGTTGACCTATATAGTTGGAGGATGCTGGAACCAGATTTACTGGTTCAGATTTCAGCTCTGTTACTCTTCATTGGGTAATTTGTGGTAGTTGTTTAATCTGTTTATGCCTCAGCTTCTTCACATGTAAGCTGCATATTCTTTTTTTTTTTATTTTTGATGTAGTAATGTTTTATTTTTATTTATTTATTTATTTTTAAGCAGGAACTCAACTTTATTGCGTCAAGCAGCTGCTTATATAGAGTGTGGGGAAGGGACGGGGAAAGAAGGTGGGGGATGAGGTGCGTGACAGGGTTGGGCCAATGGCATGGTACCGTGTTGGCTGTATCTAGGTAGAGGCAGTTTCAGGCCGAGCCTTGCTGAGTCGTTGCTATGCAGAAGTAGCTCGATGGATCTACTTTAGTCAGGCTCGGGAAGTTGCACTAGGCCTCAGGCACATGGCAGGGCCCAACAATTCCCTCTTTTGTTTTTGTATGGCGGATAAACATAGCCCCTGTCTTAGGTTGCCTGCTTTTGCAGTTTCAGTCTTACCCGTCATGGGGATACAAACATCAATGGTTTGGTCCCTGTCTTAGGTTTACTGAACGCAGAGTGATCTTACCCGTCTTTGGGGTCTATGAATGTAATCCACTGTGCAGCCTCTCCATATCCTGTCTTAGGTTGTCCCAGCTTTGGGAGTCTTACCCGTCATTGGTGCTATGGAGGGCGGTGAAGAATAATAGTTAGATTCTTGGTTAATGAGGCGGTGATATTGGACCTCGACCTGATTTAACTACCTCTAACC
>CAUYPK010167058.1:0-19863 GCA_963574355.1 Loris lydekkerianus
TTCTTTTTCTATATTTTGGAAGAGATTTAGTAGTATAGGTACTAGTTCTTCTTTAAAGGTTTGGTAGAATTCTGATGTGAAGCCATCTGGTCCTGGGCTTTTCTTTTTAGGGAGATTTTGTATAATTGATGCTATTTCAGAACTTCATATAGGCCTGTTCAACATTTCCACTTCATTCTGGCTAAGTCTTGGTAGGTGGCGCAGACTACCTAGTTTTAATTTTTCATTTCACCAGTATAGCTGTGTAACACTATACAAACATTTGCCCTCTTTATACTTTAGTTCTTTCATCTATAAATGTATTTCATGTCAGGAGAACATATATCCGTTTGTAAGCTGACATATCATAAGTGCTCAGTAACTATTTGTAGAAAATAGTATTATGTGTGTCACAGTGAGTGAATTAAGATTAAATTGATGTTGTATTTTCACAACACTAAATAATATTCTGAATGTGTTGTCTGCCATTTTTTGACTCTAAGCTTTTTCTATTCCGTTTTTTCTGCTTTGCCTATCAGCCCCATTCCACCTACTCCTTCCAGAACCATGCTTAGGTGTATTGTCTTATTCATGCAGAACATACAAGAATCAACATGAATATCATCTCAGAAAGTCTAGGTACTCCTTCTGTGGTACTTTAATTCTATTAGTAGTTGTAGATCTGCAAATCTATTTCCCCACCCTCACCATTACCTAGCTTATTGAAAACATAAATATATTATTAACCAAAAATCCAGATAGTTAATATTCGTTTAATAAATGTTTTACATCAGTGAATGTATCATGCAGTAGAATTGGTCAGAACTTACTTTTTCTCTAACAATTAAGTTTCAGTGGTTGCAGGTAAGATTCATCTGTTATAAATAAAAATACAAGCTCTAGATTTTATTTCTTATTTTTGTTTTGGGAGTGTGAGTGCTTTGATTTATTGTGAATGCACACTCTTCATTAGCTTTACAAGGTGTACGTGGTGTCTTCCATATGCACTTAGGCCTCTAGAGCAGATTTAGTGTGCAGACATTACATCGTGTCTGACATGCTTGACAGTCAGGGCTGCTTTGTTTCCAGCACTGTTCTAGGTGCTTTCAATAATGAAATGAATCATAAAGTGCAAACTGGAATAAATCTTAGGCATTATGTTTATTTGAGGATATTTAGGCCCAGAGGAGTCTCAATTTTATTGTTATAAATGATAGAGTACAATTTAAACATAGGTTTTCTAACTATCTGTGCCATGTTCTATAGGTTTTTTTTTAAATAATAAATATTGCTATATTGAAAACTCAGAATTATATATATTTACCTACATCAAACACTGATCTCTGTGTCATTTATAATTCAAGATAACAATAGAATTACCTAAAAAATAAGTTAATGTGTTTAAAATGCTTAGGCCAGGGCCTGGCACATAGTAAAGGCTCAATAAATATTCTGTTTGATTATTACCATACTCTAATTTCCTTACTATATTTCCTAAGAGTGAAATGTCTTGGTCAAGAGATATACACATATAAATTTTAAAACCTATTTTAACCCTTGTAAAGATTGTAGGAATCTTTGCTAAGGACACTTTCTAACAGACTTCAAAGGATAAATAATCCTACCACAACTATTAGGACTTTAATATTCCACTTCCAATAATGGATAAAACATACAGACAGTGGATCATTAAGGATACTGAGTTTGATATAGTGGATACTGCACCCAACTAGACCTAACAGATAGATAGATGGAATAGATAGCTCTGCATATCCCTGGATCTGCATCTGGGGGTCCACATCAAAGTATTTGAGGGGGATAAATGGATAACTATGTCTATACAGAACATGAACAGACTTGGTTTTTTCTTGTCTGTATTCCCCAGACAATACAATATAATAGGTAAATAGCATTTACATTGTATCTAGCATTAAAAGTATAGTCATAAGTCATACAACAATGCTGTGGTCACCCACACACTGAGTATGTTATGGTGGTTCCGTAAGATGATAATGGAGCTGAAAAGTTCCTGTCACCTACTGATGACTTCACAATCTTGACCCTGTGTAGGCCTAGGTTAATGTATGTGTTTATGCCTTAGTTTGTTTTTTGTTTGAGACAGAGTCTCACTCTGTCACCCTGGGTAGAGTGCTATGGTATCATAGCTCACAGCAACCTCAAATTCCTTTGCTCAAGCAACCTTCCTACCTCAGCCTTTTGAATAGCTAGGACTACAGAGCCCGCCACAGTGTCCAGGTAGCTTTTCTATATTTAGTAGAGATGGGGTCTCGCTCTTGCTCAGGCTGGTCTCGAACTCCTGAGGTCAAGCAATACACCTGCCGTGGCCTCCCAGAGTGCTAGAATTGTAGGCAAGATCCACCACACCCAGCCTATGTCTTAGTTTTTAATAAAAAATTTTGAAAGTAGGAAAAAAATTAATTGGAAAAAGCTTAATAGAATATGGATATAAATAAAGAAAATATTTTTGTACAGCTGTACACTGTGTTTTAAGCTAAGTGCTACAACAAAAGATTAGAAAATTAAAAAGAAATTATATGTTTATAAAGTAGAAATGTTACAGTAAGCTAAAGTTATTAGTGAAAAAAAGAAAAACTTCTTATAACTTTAGTGTAGCCTAAGTGTATAATGTTTTATAAGGTCTACAGTAGTGTAAGTAAAGTCCTGGTCCTTCAGATTTACTTACTACTCACTCTCTGACTCACCCAGGGCAAATTCTAGTCCTACAAGCTCCATTCTCCGTTCTCCATTCGTGGTAAAGCCCTCTACCCTGTACCATTTTTTAAAATCATTTATACCATATTTTTACTTTTCCTTTACTATGTTTAGATATACAAATACTCACCATTGTGTTACAGTTGCCTACAGTATTGAGTACAGTAACGTGCTATACCGGTTTGTAGCCTGGGAGCAATAGGCTATAAGTTGTATGGTAGTAGCCAATACCATCTAGGTTTGTGTAAGTACACTTTATGATCTTACAAAAATGAAATCACCTAGCGACACATTTTTCAGAATATATGCTCGTCATTAAGCAACACATGTCCATAATTCTAGAGAAGATTTAAAGTGTATGGAAGGATATGCGTAAGTTATATGCTCATACTACGCCATTTTATGTAAGGGACTTGAGCAACTGTAAATTTTGGTATTCAGGTGGGGAGGGTTCTGGAACCAGTCCCAAGGAATACCTTGGAATATCTGTATATAGAACTTTTCACACAACTACAGCAGAATACAAATTATTTTTAAATTCTCTAGGATAGACCATATGTTAGACCACGAAACAAATCTCAATAAATGTAAAAAGATAGAAATTGTGAAATATCTTCCTCCACCCAGTGGAATGGAGCTAGAAGTCAATAGCAGAAGAAAAATTAGAATGTTAAAAAATATATGAAAATTAATCAACACACTTTTTAACAATTTCCAACGAAGATATCACAAGGGAAATTAGAATATACTTAGAGATGAATGAAAAGGAGAGTACAACATATCAAAACTGTGGGATGCCTGAAGGCTGTCCTCAGAGGAGAATGCATAGCTGAAAATGCCTATATTGAAAAGGAAAAAAGATGTCAAGTCAGTCACCTGACTGTACACCTTAAGCAAGTAGAAAAAGAAGAGCAAACTAAACTCAAGATAGCAGAAAGAAGAAAATAATGAAGCTTAGAGCAGAGATTAAAAAAAAAAAAAGACAATAGAAAAATAATCAGTGAAACCAAAGTTCTTTGTGAAGATCAACAGAATTGACAAAACTTTTAATTATACAAAAGAGAGAGACAGAGACAGAAAAAGAAGATGCAAATAAGTAAAACATGAAATGAAAGCAGATACTTTGTTATCGACCAGCAGAAAGAAAAAGAGTAAGAGGGATACTATGTGCAACTGTATGCCAACAAAGGAGGTATCTTAGATGGAATGTACAAATTCCTAGAAGCAAACGGAAATGACTCAAGACAAAATTTCGATAGACCGATAACAAGTGAAGACATTAAATCAGTAATCAAATATCTTCCAACAAAGAAAAGTTTAGGAACAGGCTGCTGCTTCACTGTTAAATTGAACCAAACATTCAAAGAATTAACACCAGTCTTTCTCAAACTCTTCAAAAATAGAATACTTCCTAACTCATTCTTTGAGGCCAGCATTACCTTGGATATCAAACCCAACACAATGAAATAAAAACAGCACAAGAAAAGAAAATTATAGACTAGCATTTTGTTTTTTGTTTTTTGTTTTTTTTGCTGGGGCTGGGGCTGGGTTTGAACACTCCATCTCCGGCATATGGGGCCAGTGCCCTACTCCTTTGAGCCACAGGCACCGCCCTCAGACCAGCATTTTTATGAATATAAGTGCACAAATCCCCCCCAAAAATACTAATATATCAAATCCCAAAGCATTTTATAAGGATTACACACCATGGGTTCGGCGCCCATAGCACAGTGGTTATGGCACTGGCCACATGCACCGAGGGTGGTGGGTTCGAACCCGCCTGGGCCAGCTAAACAACAGTGACAACTGCAACAAAAAGATAGCCAGGTTTTGTGGCGTGCACCTGTAGTCCTAACTACTTGGGAGGCTAAGGCAAGAAAATCGCTGAAGCCCAAGAATTTGAGGTTACTGTGAGCTGTAACACCATGGCACGCTACCAGGGGCGACATGGTGAGACTGTCTCAAAAAAAAAAAAAAAAAGATTACACACCATGACTAAGTGAAACCTATCTCAGTGGTTCAACATAAGAAAATCATTCAGTGTAAAACACCACATTAATAGAGTCAAAGGAAAAAAAAACACTTACCTTAATTACTGCACTTAAGTCATTTCATAGAATTGAACATTCTTTCATGATAAAAAAAAACTCTTAAGAAAAACCAGCACATTGCACCCCTTGATTGCACTAATGTACACAGCTATGATTTAACAATAAAAAAAAAAAAACTCTAAGAAAACTAGGAATAGACAGGAATGTGCTCAACATGATAAAAGACATTTGTGAAAAGTCCAAAAGTCCACTGTTAACATCATACTCAATGGTGAAAGGCTGAAAGCTTTCCCTTTACAATCTGAGCAGGAATGAACCAAGGATGCCCATTTTCACCACTGGTATTACAAATTACTGGAGATTGTAGCTAGAGAAATTACACAAGAAAAAGAAAGAAAAAGACATCCGAATTGCAAAAGTAGAAGTAAAATTCTACCTGTTCACAGATGACATGATCCCATATATAGAAAATCCCAAAGAATGCACAAGGAAGGTCCTAGAGCTTATAAACAAATTCACCAAAGATGCAGGACACAGAATCAACATACCATATATATACTCGAGTACATACGGTATGTGGAATTGCAGGTGACCCGAACAGCCAAAATAATCTTGAAAATGGACAAAGTGGGAAGACTCAGACTTGTGGATTTCAGATCTTACTACCAAGTCTCAGTCATCAAGATGGTGCGGCACTGTCATAAGGATAGACATATAAACCACAGAATATAATTAAGAGTCCAGAAATAAATGCATCTGTCTATGGCCAGTTGATTTTTGACAAAGGTACTAAATCCTTTTATATTTTATAAAGAGGATAGTCTCTTTAACAGATGTGCTGGGGCAACTTGATATCCACTTACAAAAGAATGAAATTGGTCACCCACTTTGCACCATGTATAAAAGTTAACTCAGAATGAATCAACAACCTAAATCTTAGAGCTACAATTATAAACCTCTCAGCAGACATTGGATTTGTCAATGGATTCTTAGACATGAAACTGAAAGCATAAGCAACAAAAGGAAAAATAGATAGGTTGGGCTTTATCAAAATAAAAACTTTTGTGTGCATTGCATCAAAGAATGTTATCAAGAACGTGAAAATACAACCTAAGGCATGCAAGAAAATATTTGCAAATCATATATTTGATAACCAGCTATTTATTAAATCTACTATTTATATTAAGTCAAATATTTAATATCCAGATAATATAGAGAACTCCCGCAATGCAACAATAAGAAGACAACCCAATCAAAAAATGGGTAAAGAACTTGATGAATAGACATTTCTCCAATGAAGTTACACAGATGGCCAATACCATACGAAAGGTGCTCACATTATCAGTCGTCAGAGAAATGCAAATTAGGGGCAAAATGAGATGCCACTTTATACCTACTAAGATGGCTAAAATTAAAAGGAAAAGAAAAACAGAAAATAAGCTTTGGCAAGGAAGTAAAAACTGGAATCCTTGTATATTGCTCCTGGGAATATAAAATGATGCGGCCGTGTTTGAGAATAATTTGGTGATCCTCAAAATGATAATCATATATACCATATGACCCAGCAGTTCCACTCCTGGTATATACCCGAATGTTTAAATGCAGAGAATCTCAGGATAACTGTACAGGAGCGTTTATTGAAACATTATTACAATAGCCTAAAGATGGGAACAACCCAAGTGTCCATAAACAAAATCTGATACATATATATAATGGAGTAGTATTCAGCTATAAAAAGGAACGGAATTCTGACACATGCTACAATATGGCTAAATCTTGAAAATGATATGCCAAGTGAAATAAGCCAGATAGAAAAAGACAAATACTGCATGATTCCACTTAAATGAAATACTTAGTGTAGGCAAATGAATAGAAAGTGGAATTGAGGTCTCTGGAATAGGGGTGAGGAGGAAATAAAAAGCTCATTCTTAATAGTTACAGAATTTTTCTTCTGTATGATGAAGAAAATTTAGAAGTACATATTAGTGATGTTCATAAAACTTTGCAAATGTAATGCCATTGTACACTTAAAATGGTTAGAATGGAAAATTGTATTATGTATTTTACTACTTAAAAATTAATAATATACCATTAACCATAATAATTCAATTTATAATTTAAGTGCATTGTGTGGTATGTGAATTATATCTCAATAAACATTTATTTTAAAAAAGAATACTTTCCAAGATTACCATATGCCACTAGAGCGGTGGTTCTCAACCTTTCTAATGCCACGGCCCTTTATTACAGTTCCTGTGGTTCGTGACCCACAGGTTGAGAACCGCTGCACTAGACTTTTGTTTTTTTTTTCTTACCTTATTGTGTTAGTATGTTAGAACTACTATTACAAAGTACCACACATTGGGTAGCTTAAAAAACAGAAATTTATTGTCTGTGTTCTATTGTTCTAGCAGCTAGAAGTTAAAAATCAAGGTATCGGCAGGGCTTCCTCGGGTGATTTGCTGGCAGTCTTTGGAATTGCTTAGCATGTGGCTGCATCACCCCAGTCTTTGCCTTGGTGTTCACATGGTGCTCTCCCTGCATGCTCGACTGTGTCTGGATTTCTCATACTGGGTTAGGGCGTATGCAGATGACCTCATTTAACTTGATGACTTCTGAAAGACTATATTTAAATATGATCCCATTCCAAAGATCCTTGTGGACATCAACATACAATTTTGGGGGCACGGGCATAATTCAATTCATAACACTTGTATTTTTCTTTTAGCAATGAATGTTTTTATTTACTATTACAAAATTGTCACAAACATAATTTTAATGATTATAAATAATGCAAGAAGAATATCCCATATAGCCAGTTCTCTATTAAATAATGTTTAGCTTGTTCTTATTTCTGCAGTATTATAATCACTATGATCGCTTTTATTCACCCCTTCCTCCCTACCTCCCTTCCTTCTTTCTTTTCTTTCTTCTTTCTTTTTTCTTTTTAAAGATGTGATATTTTTCTGTCACTCAGGCTGGAGTGCAGGGGCTGAATCATAACTCATTGCCACCTCCAACTCCTAGGCTCAAGTGATCCTCCTGCCTAAGCCTCCCAACTAGCTGGAACTACAGGTGCACACTAGCAAACCTGGCTATTTTTTTTGTTGTTTTTGTAGAGACCAGGGTCATGTTATGTTGCCCAGGCAGGACTCAAACCCCTGGCCTTAAGTGTGTATCGTTTTCTTAGAACAGATACTTAGAAATGAAATTATTGATCTTTTTAAGGCACTTAAGTAGTAACTGGGCTGGATGTGGTGGCTTATGCTTATAACCATAGGACTCTGGGAGGCCAAAGCAGGAGGGTCACTTGGGGAGGCCAAGACAGGAGAATCATTTGGGGTCAAGGAGTTTGAGGCCAACCTAAACAAGAGTGAAACCCATCTCTATTTAAAAAGTTGTAACTGTATTTTCACATTTCTTAGTTTATTAGTGGATTGATTTTTAATCATATTTCACTTTGTGAATTATCTCTTTAAGTTATTTGTCCATTCAGTTTAATTTAGTCTATATATTTTTCTTATCAATTCATATAGACTTCTGGCACAGTAAAATTTTACTTTTTAAAATATTTTCACAAACTATTTTATTAGCAGTTATAATTTTCACCTTAATTTTGGTCTTGTATTTTCTTAAAATTGTAAAAGATGTATTTATTTTCTCCTCTATGTTTCCTCTGTTGCTTTAAAGCTTGGCTTGTTCTCTCTCCAGCTTTTTGCTAAGTATTTAATTCTGCTTTCTTCTGGATGTGTCTGTGGGTTTAAAGATATTCAGCTCTTTGGGTGGCACCTGTGGCTCAAAGGAGTAGGGTGCCGGCCCCATATACCGGAGGTGGTGGGTTCAAATCCGGCCCCGGCCAAAAACTGCGGGGGGGGTGGGGGGGAAGAAATCCAGCTCTTTAATTTATTTGAAAATTGTTTTGTTAAGTGGTATGACATGAGGGTCATCATGATTCTAATTCCACTTATTAATTAATCAATGCCTTGCCCATTGACTGATGATATTGCATATATTGATTTAAATTACAATGGGGAGAGATTGAATAGGTGATACTTTATTTAAGATTTATAGTATGGTCAAATATCTAAAAAATATATTCCCCTACAACCCCCCCCTTTTTGGGCATTTTTACCAGTTTATTTTTGCCCCCAGACTATAAACATTTGTCTCCATCCCCTCCTCCTAACACTCCTCTTCAAATTTAAAAATAACTTTTTATTAAAATTACATGGAGGATACTTTGAGAAATATTGAATACATTTATACTTAATGTTCCCTTTTAAATACTTGGCTTTTTTATTGGCTTGTTGTTGCTTGTTTATAAATCAGAAAAATTTCTCAATATTGTTATTGCTACTGTATGGGTGTGTATTAGTATGTGGTGTTTTTGTTTGAGTCTTTTTGCTATTAACAAAGAAAATTTTTATTATGTTTTCTTATTGTTTATTTTAATATTTAGAAGTATTATTGATTTGTTTTTGTCTTATACGCTCTTGTTTTACTCTGTCAGTTGTAATTTTTTTTGTAGATTTGTGTGTGTTTCCTGGGTGAAAAATTAATTAGGAATTATAATTATTTTATCACTTTTATAATATGAATGTCTTTTAAGTCTTTCACATATTGATCAGACAGAATATTTGTACTTAACATTACTTAAAAGTGATAATGGAAGGTATCCTTTTGCTGCTGTTGTGTCTCAGTTTATTTGGTGTATGTCTGATGTTTTCACAATTAAGTATTATTTTGTTTGATAGCTTGAAATGGACACTTTTTAAATTAAAAGAATTAGTATAACCTTTTTGTGGATTAATGGGGATTTGGGATAGTATTTGGAATTATCCTTGGATTTTATCAAATACTTTTGGACAGGAGTACCTACTGAAATTATAATTTGGATTTTAAAATTTAGTCTATTAAAATAATGCATTTTGTCACATAATTTATTAATAAATTTGCTGATATTAAATTACCTTTAATGCCTGTAATAAAATCTGTGGTTTTCTTGTAGGTTGTTCTTTTTTACAAATGGTTTGTTTTTAAGTGTTTGTTTGGCTTCTTATACTGATTTTAATAAGTGATATCATCTGTAACTTCATTGGTAGTATATTTGTTAGGTTTTGATTGCAGAGAATTCTTCTTTGATACTTCTTGTTCATGTTGCTGTCATTCCAGCAGTCAAGTTAAACAGAACATTGAACTAACAGTGTTTTTTAGGTGGTTAGAAAACTGAGGAAGTAGCATAGGTCAGTCAGTGGTGAGTGCTGCAGATGTCAGTTTAGGCATCGTTTTTCTATAGAGATGCTTAAGAGCAAGCACCTGACTTGCTCTGGCTCTTCCCAAGTTAAGCAGAGTTTTGCATGTCGGGGTACCTCATTAAATCATTGGACAATGTGGATGTGACACATGAAAAGGTGGGTTTTTTGTTTTTTGTTTGTTTTTCAATAAATGGTGAAATATTGCAATGAATACTCCAGGCTATTTCTCTTAACAATTCATTCTGTTTTTCTCTTTTTCTTTTTCTTCTGTTTTTCTTTTAAAATTATGTACTTCAAATGTGAAAAAGACAACTTATTTTTCTTTCAATTTTAAATCAACTACCCTTACCAGTTTTGTTTTTTTTTTTAAGACACAGTCTCACTATGTCACCCTGGGTAGAGTGCTGTGGCATCACAGCTCACAGCAACCTCCAACTCTTGGGCTTAAGTGATTCTTTTGCCTCAGCATCCCAGGTAGCTGGGACTACAGGCACTCGCCACAATGCCAGACTGCTTTTTTGTTGTAGTTGTCATTGTTTGGCAGGTCGAGGCCGGGTTCTAACCCACCACCTCTGGTGTATGTGGCTGACGCACTAGATGCTGAGCTACAGGTGCCAAGCCCCTTACCAATATTTTTTGTCCTTACAACTGGCTTCAAAAGAGAACATAGTGATCTCAAGATCTTGATTCCTTGTTATCACTAAACATAAGTTATTAGGTGCTTTTAGTCTAAAAGTTTATTGCTGATCACTTGGGAAAACAGACTATAACAAATTAACCTTTGGAAAGTTATGAAGCTCAGAAATTCTTTAGTCATAAGCTGGTATACTTCTGTTTACTTTTAGACACTACCTAGAACCTTTGGACTTTACACTTTCTTTTTTTTTCTTGAATCTGAGTGAAAATTTTAGCCTCATTTCTAACAAGGTAGATTTTAACCAAATTTCTTCTCCTCCTTAATATCCTACCTAAAAGTGAAGAGCCCTACCACATTTTTAAGGGCGTATGAAGAAAATGTTAGTTTAGACCCTTACCATTTCTCACGTTGACCCTGTAAAAGCCCCCTTTCTCCATTTTAATTTTTTAAAGACACAATTGTGCTTGAAACTTTTTATCTGTTACCTATCAAATATAGAATGCAGTTAGATTTCCCCTTACTCCATATACCAACAATAATTGTAAATAAATTAGAAATTTAAATATAAATCAAGAAATCATTGAAATACCAGCAGAAAATTCAGATAAATTTTAGATATAATCTATTTGTGAAGAAGATTAAAAATAACAAAAGCTATGTAGGAATGTAGACAGGAAATATTTGTACCATATGTGGCTGACAAAAAGTTAACAGTAGGCTGGACATGGTGGCTCAGGCCTGTAATCCTAGCATTCTCAGAGGCCAATGCTGGAGGATCAGTGAAGTCAGGAGTTCAAGACCAAGCCTGAGATATCATCACTACTAAAAATAGAAAAAATCAGGTAGGCATTGTGGCATGTGCCTGTAGTCCAGCTATTAGGAGGCTGAGGCAGGAGGATCTCTTGAGCCCACAAGTTTGAATTTGCTATGAACTGTGATGATGCCGCAGTACCCCAGGTTAAGAGGGCAAGACTCTGTCTCAAAAAAAAAAGATTAACAGCCTAATACACAGAGTTGTATTTTCTTGTGATAATATTTAAAAAAGTATACATTTATACGAACAGCTTCTTATATTATAATTTAGAAGGAAGTCCTTATTTGATATTTTGTTATTCTTGTAGATCAACTAATCTTTCGTTATTACTTCTATAGCAAAAACAAATTAGTTACTCACCAGGAGTATACAGCATAGAACATCAGCAAGAGATAACCAAACTAAAGACTGATTTGGAAAAGAAAAGTATCTTTTATGAAGAAGAATTATCTAAAAGGGAAGGAATACATGCAAATGAAATAAAAAATCTGAAGAAAGAGCTACATGATTCAGAAGGCCAACAACTTGCTCTCAACAAAGAAATTATGGTTTTAAAAGACAAATTGGAAAAAACTAGGAGAGAAAGGTAAGAATCAAATTACTTATTTACACAATAAGTATGTATTGAGTACCTGATATGTATCACGTACTGGAGATACATAGACAATAAATATATCCCAGTCCTTAAGGAGACCAAAGTCAAGATTGGTCAGTAGAAAATTATAGTGTAGCACGATAGAAAAGCAAGTGGAACTAGTTTAGGAGCACACGTAAGAGGCGCATTAATGGTAACTTTGGTACATACAGACTTTCTGCACAAAATTACTTTTAAGCTGAGACCTAAGAAATTAAGAAAGAAGTAGTTGGAGAAGAGTGTCTGGGCAGAAATAGAAAAATGTGCTAAGAACTGACGGGAAAGGGGAGCCAAGCACGTTCAGAAAATAAAAGCTGTTTACAATGGTGAAAGCATCGATAGATCAGTGGTGAGTAATGAGGCTGGAAAGGAAAATAAAGGCACGATGATGAAAGAACATAGGATTTACACTTTTTCCTAAGGGCATTGAAAGAAAGTAACATGATTATATTTTTGAATGATCACTCTCACTACTTTGTGAAGAATGGATTGAAAGGAGCACGGTGGAGGTAGGAATCCAGCTGTGAGAGAAGAGGTGTTGGATTTCAGGTGGTTTTGTTGAAGATGAAGGCATAATGACCAGTGGTGAGAAATGAGGGAGCAGGAAAAATGCCCAGTGATGCTAAGGTGTCTAGATTTTAGGCAGCTGAATATTTGTTATTGTCTTTCTTAGCATATATTAGAAGCCCGACTATTCAATTTGCTGCATTCAGTAATTATTTTTTAAAACTGATTATGTAGAAAGCACTGTTATAGGTACTGGGAATGTAGCAATGAGCAAGCAGACAAAAAAGTCCCCATTCTTACGGACCTTTCCTTTGTATGGCGAAAAACAATAAAGTCAGTGAAATACAGAATACATTAGGTAGTGAAAATAAAGCAGGGAATGGGCCTATGTAGCATTAAAGGATGGATTAAATTATATAAGTAGAGAATTGCAAGGGAGCATTATACTGAGAACGTGATTGATTTCTCAGTAAAGACTGAAGAAAGTCAGGGAGGTATTTAAATATAAGAAGAGTACAGGGAAGAACAAGTCTGTTCATAAAATAGTGAGGATGCCAGAGTGGCAGGTTAGAGTAAAAAGAGACTAGTAGAGGCACGCTGGAGAGGGTAGGGGCCAAATCACGTAAGGCCTTGTAAGACTATATGAAATCATTGAATGAGGGTAGGCAAAAAGGATTGCTTTGAACTAACCTCTGGGGTACTCCAATTTTTAGAAGTTGAAAAATGAGGAGGAACAAGCAAAGTGGATAGAGAAGGAACAGCAAGAATGATAGGAAGAAAATAAGGAATGTTTAGAGTCCTGGAAACCACAAGTGAGGAAAACATATCAAATCAGTCTGAATCCAGTAAGATAAGGACTATCCAATGGCATTTGAGTAAGTTTTCTTTTTTCTTTTTTTGAGGTAGTAGAGGCATAAGGCAGATTTGGGTGTGAGCAATTAGGTGGTAAAAGTGGACGCAGAAATTGTTTTAAGATGCCTACAGTAAATGAGAAGACAGGCAGGTGGGCAGTAAAGTGTGTCATAGGGTATAGGAAGAGTTTTTAAACAGAGTCTCACTTTGTCACCCTCTGTAGAGAGCTGTGGCATCACAGCTAACAGCAACCTCCAACTCCTGAGCTTAAGCGATTCTTTTGCCTCAGCCTCCCAAGTAGCTGAGACTGCAGGCGCCCACCACAATGCCTGAGTTTTTTGTTTTGTTTTGTTTTGTTTTGTATCTTGGCAATTGTCATTGTTGTTTAGCTGGCCCAGGCTGGGTTCCAACCCACCAGCTTTGGTGTATGTGGCCAGCGCCATAACCACTGTGCTATGGGCACAGAGTCTGCTATTTTTTTTTTTTAATTTAATATAGGAAAGACTTGAGCTTATTTAGTACTAATAGGAAAAAGGAAGAATGGTTTTATATGAAAATTTTTCCTCAAGTTCTTTGTGTACATATTATTTCTGAAAGTTTTCTTTGTAGTTTTTCATGTTTTGTTGTTTAAGTTGCTTCTCTGTCAGGAAAGAGAACTTAACAATCACTTAAGTGATTCTCCCACCTCAGCCTCCCAAGTAGCTGGGACAACAGGCAGGCACAAATACACCTGTTTAATTTTATTTTTGTTAGCGATGGGGTCTCACTATGTTGCCCAGACTGGTCTCAAACTCGTGATCTCAAATAATAATCCTGCCTCAGCCTGCTGAAGTGCTGCAACTATAGGCATGAGCCACCATGCCTGGCTCAAAACTATCATTTTAATAAGCCTTATAAATTAAAATTTCCATGTATGTATGAATATAGATACAGGAAGTGGGGAAGGGCTGAAAGTAATAAGATACATTGTGGCCAATATATCCTTCTCTTTCTCTAACCTCCCCCTTTTCCTTCACTTTTTAGTATGAGTATAATCAAATAAGAGAAGTATAAGAAGTCTAAAAATCACCAATGTTTTCTTTAGATTTTTCGAATGAAAAATGAAGTAGATGTTGTTAAGCGTGCAAATCTATTAATTTAGCAAATGGGGATAGGACCCAAATAGCCATCTAAGCCAGATAGTATATGTGTCCTCCCTAGAAAGGTGCCAGAGTAGTAAGCAGATTCTCACATTTCAAGCAGATCATCTAGGAGAGAATGCTAGGATTCACCAGGAAAGTGGCAGGAGCAGAGAGAGCTCAGGGCAGCTTGCCTAGCCAGGTGCTGGTTAACAGTCAGGAGAGGCTCCTGGACTCAGCGAAACAGTAAGTAAAAAGCCTCCAGGGCTTCATTCTCCAAGTTGAGCTCTTACAGTCTGTGGATAGAGAACCCCTGTACTGGGTCTCAGGCCTGATGCAGGGAGCTGCTTAGAGATTGCACAGAGGCATTGTTTCAGAGGGGAACCTACACAGATTACCGCAGGCATCCAGGCTGAAAGAGGCTTAAGCCAAGTGCTACTCTGAGAGCCTAGATACCATGGGGAACCACGGGCACCTCTGCAGCCACTGAGGAGGGACAGAGGAACCCAGACACTCCTACATACCCTTGGGAAGGTGTCCACTGCCCTGCTGTTGGCTGCTTTTGAGACTGAGATGTGGGCAGACAGCATTATCTACAGTTTCTCATCTACACTGATTGCCTGAGTGGAGTTCCAGCCTTTGCTGATCAAGGAGCCAGGGCAACATTTTGAAGGTTTGACACTGGGCTGTGTGCTCCACCCTCAGGCTTGGTTTGAGTTAAACTTGGCTACAGCCCCCGCTTGCCTGGAGAGTGGCAAAAAAGCCAGGCTTTCCAGCATGCATCTGGGACCATGCCCACCATTCTGCAGCCACCTTGATAGGACCAAGCTTCAAACAAACTGCACTTCCTGCTAGTGTAATCTGTCTGAATAGTACCTTACTCTCTTTGGTCACAGTGCATAGGTACTATATGGGGAGTTTAAAGCTTAGCAACATCCCATCCCTTGGGCTGAATTTGGGCTGATAGATTCCCCACCTAGCCAGGAGTGATAAGGGTGCCAGCGCTCTCTTGCACACCCCTAGGACAATTCCCACCACCCTGCTACAAGGTACAATGAGGCTGAGATGGGAGTCGACTGGATTCCACCCAATGTCTTGTTCATAATGCTGTTTGCCTGGAAGTAGCCCAACTTCTGGAGTCATAGGTCCAAGGTGCCATATTGGGAGTTTACAGCTGGGTAGCCCAGAAAGGGATATAGAGTTGGGGACTTCCCTGCCTCCAGCCACCCTGTAGTGTGGACATAGTTAACTCTGCTCTCAAGCATGAGCTTTTGGTGCAAGTGAGCTCTGAGACAACCAATTGTAGGCTTACACTAGCCCCAGTAGTACTCTGCTAACAGTGCTTGGGATCTGCATGGTGGGTGTGGCTCATTTTCATCCCTTAATAGACAAGCAGAGTTTTTACAGCTATCTCAACCTGAGAATTTCAACCCCTGGGTGTCCATTGTATGGCATTGTTAGGTTGATTCATAACTATTGGTGACAGTCTAGGGTCCATAAAGCAGATTACTTAGGTCAAGCCGGGAGTGAGATGCAGTCCCATTTCAGTGCATATCTAGGCCTCACGATTTAAAGGCACTCACATTCCTTAGAATTCTTTGAGACTAGTGAGACATCAAATGGACCCAGGTTGAGCATCAAAGATCCATACTCTTCAAAACTGTTGTGACAGATAGGGAAGACCAAAGAACTATTCTAGACCAAAGGAAACTGAAGAGACATAACTAGTAAATGTAGCACATGTCACAATTGGATCCTGGACTCACTAAGAAAAAAGAGATATTGTTGAGATAGTTGGCAAAACTTGAATTGGGTTTGTGAATTTAGATGGTGGTGTTCTAGCAATGTTAATTTTTCTGATTTAGAAGGTTGCTTAATGGTTATGGCAAAGAGTGGCCTTGACTTTGGGAGATACATACTGGAGTATTTAGAGGTAATAAGGCATAATATCTGCACCTGCCTCTCAGTGGATTAGAAGAAGACCAATGAAATGAGGGTGCACACACAGTAACGGAGCAGATTCAGTTGACGTTGGAGAATCTGAGTGAAGAATAAATAGATACGAGTTCTCTGTACTTTTATTTTTTCTGTATAGTTGGAATTATTTCAAAGTACATTTTTAAAAATTTCTAAACTCAGATATAAATTACTTTCCAATTATGAATGAAAATATTTGAAATACTGTTCTTAATCAAATTAGTGTCAATAGGAAATAACTCTGGCCCAATCATAACTAAGGGCCCATGACTTTGTATTTTGTAAGAATATCGTGGGGCAAATACACAAAGAGAAGTGTCTAATTTGGTCTCAGACTAATAGAACATAATAAATATGAAGCAGGTGGCAAATATTTTCATTTTGGTAGTTCATTCATTAACCTTAAGACCTTCTTAGACTGTACAATTTAAATTAACTACCTGCTCACAGATACTGTTGAGGACATTATTGTATTTTATTCTTTTTATAGAACTTATTATCTGAAATTAGTTCATTTACTCACTTTTCATTGCCAGTCCTCCATTGGAATATGGGCTCCATGAGAGCAGGACCCTGTTATCAGGGGCTACAGTAATTCCTTGGCACCTCGTTAGGTGCTCCATAAACAGTTTTTAAATAAACGAATGAACAAATCATTATTATTGTATTGTAAATAATTGGAAAGTATTTTCATCAGGCCAGTCATTGCATATAATCATTTTGCATTCTATGTGCATAATGTTTCTAGAGGTCAATCTGATATTTATATACTATATAACTATTCTAAAAATAATTTATTTCAAGTTTTCAGTTGACCTCTTTTTCTCCTTTTATGTTTTGAATTGTGTTAGTCAAAGTGAAAGGGAGGAATTTGAAAATGAATTCAAACAACAGTATGAACGCGAAAAAGTATTATTAACTGAAGAAAATAAAAAGCTGACAAGTGAACTTGATAAGGTGAGTGATTCATACTTATTTATATGAATTGAGTACATGCTAGATCAGTGGTTTTCAACCTGTGGGTCACGACCCCTTTTTAACAATGAAAATACATTGCAGCATTAGGAAGATTGAGAGCTACTGTGCTAGATATTCAACATTATGATTGGAAACGAAGTTATAAACTTATATTTGATGTACATTTTTTGGTTTAATAGTCCTATAAACTATGATTGCTTTTATGATATAGACAATTTTTTGCTGTGCTAATCTGTGACAGTAGTCTTCTGTAGAGAGAGTTTTGCATATCTCATCTTATTCTTTGTCCCATTTATTTGTGAGGTTACAGTGAGCTATGATGATGCCACTGTACTCTAGCCTGGGCAACAGAGCAAGACCTTATCTTAAAAAAAAAAAAAAAAAAAAAGATGAAATAATAACAGATGCTGGCATGGATGTGGCAAAAAAGAGATTCTTAAACACTGCTGGTGACGATGTAAATTAGTAATGGAGAACAGAATGGAGATTTCTCCAAAAACTAAAACTAGAGCTACCAAATGAAATTTCTAGAAAAAGCAAAACCATAGGCAAAGAAAGGCCAGTGGTGCATGGAGCTCAGAGTGGGGAGAAATATACAGGCATGGGAGAAATTTTGAGTATTAGGTATGTAAAAACTAGATTGTAGTAATCATCGTACAACTTTAAATTTTCGAAAACTCATTAAGTTGTACATTAACAATGGGTGAGTTTTGTTATATAAGTTTTATCTCAATAAAACTGTAAAAATAATTAGCTAGTAAACTACATTTTCAGAGATGAATGGCACACCTGAGGCACAAAACTTAAAATCTTTTGTTTGTAATAGACAAATCAGTGTGTATGCTAACAGTTACAGCTTCTCTGGGCCTCATTTCCTTCTGAGAAGACAAGGAGGTTGGAGGTAGAGTTAAATGGGGAATTAGAGACATGCTTGACATAGTTTGTTCCTTTGGCAGAAAAGAAATGAAACATCATGTTGTTATTTGTGCCAGAATTGCCATTCTATGCACAGAAGTACAGGTTAAAAACACATATCCCCAAAATGGCAAACTATAGTCTATGGCCACATTAGCCTACAGACTATTTTTGTATGACCCACAAACTAAAAATGGTCTTTATATTTTTAAATAATTATTTCAATAAAGAAAAAAATGTGTGATAGATAATCCCATGTGTGGTTCATAAAGGTGAAAATATTTACTATTCACTGTTTTCTTTACTGGAAAAGTTTGCAGAACCTTGACTTAGAACATGGTTTCAGCCTGCGTTAGTTAGGGTTCTCCAGAGAGACAAAGCCAATAAATAGAGTGTGTGTATATGCACATGTAAGTGTGTGGAGAGGGGGAGGGATCAGGAGAGATTGATTTATTGATTTAAGGAATTGACTTAGGTGATTATGCAGGCTGACAAGTCCCCAGAACATGCAGTTGGCAAGCTGGAGACCCAGGAAAACCAATGATGTATTTCCAATACGAGTGTAAAGTGACTGAAAACCAGGAATCTGTGAGCAGTTCCAGTCTGTATGCTGGCAGGCTCAAGACCCAGGAAGAGCTGCTCTTCCAGTTCAAATTCTAAGGCAGGAAAAAAACTATGTCACAGCTTGAAGGCAATTAAATAGGAGAAGTTCCCTTTTACTAGTGGTACAGTCATCCTTTTGTGGTTCTGTTCAGGCCTTCAGAAGGGCAATCTACTTTATTGAGTCTGCAAGTTCAGATGTTAGTCTCACCCAAAGACACACTGAAAGACATACTCAGAATGATGTTTCACCAAATGTCTGGGCATCCTGTGTCCCAGTCAGGTTGACATATAAAATTAACAATCACAGAGTCCCTTCATCCCTAAAAACCTACCATGCTCTTCTAGGAAAAACTCACATCCTTCAAAGTCAAGTAGTGAAATAGAAACTAGCACAGTATCTCTACAAACATACCAAAAAGAAAGGAACAGTAATAACAAATGGTAGGTGAAGACAGTTTATAAAAACAAAATAAAATGTGGCTATGATTATTAATTAAATTAAATACCCATATACTTGAGTATAAGCCGAGTTTTTTCTGCGCAAAATTTGTGCCGAAAATCCCGAACTCGGCTTATACTCGGGTCATGCGGGTTATTTGATTCGGTGCGTGCGCACCGAATCAAATGCACGTAGTCTCCAGTCATCTTCTGCCGTCTGCTTGAGGGGGGCGGTTTTCTGCACTTTATTTAAAGTTTTAAAGTTGTTGCTAGTTTACAGTTTTTCTTTAGCAATAAATATTGAAAAGCATTTAACCTACTGATTCCTCAATTATTGTAATTGTTTTGGGTATATATTTTTATTTTTGAAAT
>CAUYPK010167061.1:0-25479 GCA_963574355.1 Loris lydekkerianus
ACAGGTAATCAAGCTAAATCACAAAGGTTAAAATCCTTCAAAACTGGATTCCTCCTCCTCCTCATCTGTATGTCCAGAGCTTCACCTGTATCTGATGTGAGGGTATCAGCATTTAACCTACTGATTCCTCAATTATTGTAATTGTTTTGGGTATATATTTTTATTCTTGAAATTTACCAGTGGCTGCTGCATTTTCCACCTCAGCTTATACTCAAGTCACTAAGTTTTCCCAGTTTTTAGGGTAAAATTAAGGGGGTCGGCTTATACTCAAGTATATACGGTATATTAAGTATATTAAAGAAATTTTTAACATGATACAGTATTTTATGGTTACTACTAGTATGGTATGATCACATTGAGATAATTTTCTTTATATTGCAAGGATAAATAGTTAAGTACTTATGGTAACTTGCTTCAAAATTTTTACTAGAAAATGAGGCTAGAAGCTAAAAATTTAGGTGAAAATACCACACCATTTAAAAAGAATTAGAAATAGTAATATGAACTCATGATTTTTAAAAATCCTGGCCTTAATACAATGTTATCCTGGGCAATGAACACACCTTAGATAATGTTCTCTAATACCATTCTCCAATAAAGGAACCAGAACCCCCTGGAGAAACAGTCAATTCCAGGTCTAGAAAGGAAGGCACAGGTGAGCCTGGAGTGTATGAAAGCTTTCAGAGACGAAAATGATGCTAGGTCAAAATGAGACGAGATGGCTTCAAGGAATGTCTACTGGCATCAAAAAGTGTAGCTGACTAGAGCACACTAAATATTTATACAACTTTAGAATGATGCTTAAAAAATGAAAAAGCCAGGAAAAATTTGGTAAGATTTGAGGTAATCAAATAAACATAAAAGGAATGAGAAGACTAGATAATCTTCACTTTACAAGCCCTGTAGATATTTACTCATTCAACCATGTATCATTTATCGGTGTTAAAATTATCCATTAAATGACAGGGAATGGACCAAAATAAAACCACGCAGATTACATTTTAGTCATAATGGGAAATAAATAATCACTAACGATGGACCAGCCACAGTATGTCTCTCCTGATGTGATGCAATTTCAAATAGATGAGATCACCTCTAATGTATTCTGGACAAAAATGAATCACAATTAGAATTTTTTTTAAATGTCACCAGAGGTTCTGAATTAGAACCATGTGAAAGTAACCATCCCAGAAATCAAAGAACAAACCTCATGAAAGAAGTATGTTTCTAAGGATGAATGTAACTTTAACACAGAACTCTAACTTCTTCATTCCAGTTAAGGTAGGAACTTCTTCATTCCAGTTAAGGTAACTTCATTCCAGTTAAAGTAGCTGAGACTCCAGGCCAGCACAGGCCAAGCTGGTGCTGGCCTGGAGTCTCAGCTACTTGGAGGCAGAAGCAGGATTGAACTGAGAAGTTTGAGATCAGCCTGAGAAACATAGAAAGACCTATTCCCATTTTTTTTTTTAAGAAAATTAAAAAAAAAACAAAAAACCTCTTTAGGCTCAGCACTGGTAGCTCTGTGGTTAGGGCACCCGCCACATACACAGAGGCTGGTGGGTTTGAGCCCAATCTGGGCCTGCTAAACAACAGTAACAACTACAACAAAAAAGTAGCCCAGGATTTGTGGCGGGTACCTGTCCTCCCAGCTAATTGGTAGGCTGAGGCAAGAAAATCGCTTAAGCCCAAGAGTTTGAGGTTGCTGTGAGCTGTAATGCCACGGCACTCTGCGGGCGACATAGTGAGACTCTGTCTCAACAACAACAAAAGGAACTCTTTAAAGTTAAAAATTTAAGATATATATTAACATGAAGCCAGTTAATGAACTAATATGTGCCCACACAAGAGAAAAACTCAATTCAAGTTGGGAGGTGGGGGGTGAAGAGGGAGGGGGATTGGTGTGCTCTCACCCAGTGAGCACAATGTAAGGACATATGGCACACCTCCTTGGGGGCAGGACTACAACAGGGACCCGCCAAAGGAAAACAGCAAACATGGTAACCTAATTATTTGTACTCTCATGTTAATCCAAAATTTAAATAGCATTTAAAATTTTTTAAATGTGTCACACTTGGGTGCCCACCTACCACACCTCAACTGCTTTACTTTTTTCTGATCTTTACTAGCTATTGTAGCTTGTCTGTTTTTCCAAATGGAATTCTCAATCAGCTTACTGAGTTCCAAAGGAAAAAACCTGTCCATACTTTTATTAGAATAGCATTAAATTAATAAACTTACTTAAGTCACACACACTTCTTTAGGTCTCATGGTATTATCTATTCACATATTATGACCCTTAGAGTAGTATTTATTTTAAAGTTCTTTTATAATAGTCTTGCACATTTCTTAAATTTATTCCTCAATATTTTATCATTTTATTGTTATTGTAAATATTAGTTTTCTTTAGTTATGTATTCTAAGCAGTTGTTTGCAAATCTGAAAGCTATTTATTTGGAGAAATTTAGTACCCAACTACTTTAGCTTTTTATTATTTAAAACTATGTGAAAGAAGACTGTGGGTGATTTCCTCAGAAAATACATCTTAGCAAACAGAAGTAGTTTTCTCCACAGTAGTCCACAAAATGCATACAATCTGAGAAATTTCGATCCATTAAGGAATTAGGACACTTAAGATTTAGTCCAGTCTCATGGATAAAAACTGCAACTACTAAGATTTCTTCAAGAAACGAGGCTAACCGTGCCTAACCTAGAACGCTTGACTCCCTAATCCTGGGTGTTCTGCAGTCTAAGGCACTGCTTCTCAAAATGTAACGCTGTTAAGTTTAAGGCTTCGCCTAACGGCCCTATTAAGGACCTGGCGATCTGAACAGTCTGAAGCAGGCACTCGTAGAGAAAAAGTTTTAAAAATATTCTTGTCTAAAAAAAAAAAAAAATCACGGTAATTTACATCCTACCCCAATCCAAAAGAAATGCCTTTTCATATAGAAATCCATTTTTAAGTTATTCATCATTTACGTTTTCCACCCCTTCGAATGTTCAAGTGAAACAGATGCTCCGAGAAGATGGCACCGTCATAATTACCAACACTTCCGACCAGGGAAGTGAGGCTCGCACGTTATACCTCAGCGCTGGTCTCCCACATCTCCTTCTTAGGCACAACCACACACAATCCCGCACCCACGGTTTCATATTCACTCAATCCCAAACACCAGGTCAAACTTTGCGGTCAAACTCAGGGTCACACACGCTCAAACCCGCTTCAGAGGCCCCCACCTCCGCCGACACGTAGGCCAGAAGCTCTTGGACCGACTCCCTACCCTTGCGTCGCGCCCCTAGAGATCGGGAATCCTCCCCATCAACCTTCCCGGCCCGACCGACCCGAGACGCCCAGATCCCACCTCCTACTTTTGCGCCACGTGGAACCAGGGGCCGTACTGACCCGCGGACAAAGACCAAAATGTCCACTCAGTGCGCTGCGCCTGCGCACTCCAAAGACGAACGAGCACTCCCAGAAGTCTCCGCGACGCGGACCAGCCCTGACAGCGCGGCCAGGCGCAGGCGGGTGTGGGCTTACCTTCCTCCACCAGCGATGGGGCTTTTCTGGTCTTGGACTACACTTCCCATAAGGCATTGCTGGTCGACTCTGGTTCTCTGTATCCGCCCTTCCCCCCCTTAAACTTGGCTTCTTCTTCCTGTGATTGCATATGGGAAGTTGTGCTTCCTTGGAGTCCGATGAGCTCAAGTCTACTGGGAGCTTTGGGGTGGGAGCTATTTGGCCGCGCAACAGCTACCTTTTTGAAGCCTCCCAGACTCAGTGTCAAAACGGGCCATACCCAGACTCAGAGATAAGTGGACGCCATCTTGTCCGAGCTCGGTCTGGCTCTGGACTACTTTTCCCGGGGTCCACAGCGGCCCGACATTACGCCTCGCTTGACGCCGCGGCGAAATCATTACCTCGGCAAGCACCCGGACGCGACCAGGGGAGGCTGAAGGTGAGGGGTCTGGGAGTCCGGGGCGGGGACGGGGCGTGTCCGGGGCCCTGGGTCTGTGCGCGCAGGCGGGAGCGGGCTGTGGATACGCGATTGTAAATGTGTCTTTGATTGTGACTTTGTGTCCCGATGTGGGTACCGTGAGTGTGCGGTTGTACCCGCCTGTCTCCAGGGTGTATGTCTGATTGTTTTAGTGTAACCATGTATGATACTCTATATTGGGGTGTAAGATCATTGTGACTGTAGGGGTGACACTGCGTCCTGTTGTCTATCGTTGCCTGTATGTCTCGTTCCTTGGGGTGTGAGTGTAACTGTGCTCGTGCAGGTGTCTGTGCGGTTATGATTGCATGTGTGCAAGGTGGGTGTATGTTTTGGTTGTATGATATCGTGGCCGTGTGTGTCACTGTGTGCATTTGCCATGTGCCTGTGATTATGTGGTAACATGGCGTGTATATTCCTCTTGAGTCCCTTGGACGGGTGAGAAATGGTAACTGTTTAAGCGTGTGGTGCTGTCTGTGCGGGTGTGGGATTTCTTTGGGTCATTGTGTGTCTCCAGAGTAAATGTTGAGATATGACTGGGTGATGTAAAGTACCAGTGATGTGTGTGTCCCCGAGAAGGTGTCTGTGATTATGTAAAGGATTTTGGGGTGTTTTGCCCGTGACTATATGTGGGAGTGACTGTGTCACAGTGGTAATTAATTGTGTGACTGTGTCTTAGTGGGTGTGTGATTGTGACTCTGTGTGAGGGTATGGAGGTGTCTTTGACTATGTGGTTGTGTCCTTGTGTGTCTCAAGAGTGGATGTGTGGAACTGTGCCTGTGGCTCAAGGGGTAGCATGCTGGCCCTATATACCAAGGGTGGAGGGTTCGAACCCAGTCCTGGCCAAACTATAACAAAGAATAGGCGGACGTTGTGGTGGGCGCCTGTAGTCCCAGCTACTCAGGAGGCTGAGGCAAACGAATCACCTAAGTCCAATAGCTGGAAGTAGCTGTGAGCTGTGACGCCACAGCACTCTACCAAGGGCGACAAAGTGAGAGACAATCTGTCTCAAAAAAAAAAAAAAAGAGAGAGAGTGGATGTGTGGTTATGTTTGTGTGACATTGTGACCATTTGTACAGCAACAAGTGTGCCAGGGACTCCAGTGCTCTGATCCCTTCAGAACCTATGAAGTCAGAGATTCTCATCCTGGACAGTAATGACCTCAGCCTTTCTGGGTGATTTTGGGATTGGTTAGGTTGACCAGTTTTCTCTGATCTCCTTCCTCTGGTCATTCACAATTCCTTTCTTTTAATCCTTCTCCAAGAAACACGCTATTGAACATCCAAAAGCTAAGTTCAAGGTATATCAAGTTTTATTCTTGTTTCTGTGAAGCCCTTCTTAGTTTTCAATGGATGCTTTTCTTTCCTTCTGAAATTTCATGTAATAGAACCACCACCCTTTCCCACCACCTCCACCCTTTCCCAACCATCCCCATCAAAGTAAACTGGTCTCCACTATTTGCCATAAGAGTAATTTACTGGGTGCCTGGAAGATAGATTAAAAGGCCCTTATCCTCCCTGCTCCCCATTCATTTAAAATTTTGTCTTTCTTTTAGACTTTAAAATGTTACAAAAATAGAATTTCCATATAGTCTTAATTCAGCTTCTCCATATATTAGTATTTTATATAATCACAGTACATGATCAAAATCAGGAGATTAATGTCAATATACTACTATTAACTAATCTACAACCTTATTCAGATTTTATCAATATCCCTTAATGTCATAATTCTGGAGCAGGATCCAATCCAGTATTATATGTTGCAATTAGTTGATAAGTATACTTGGTCTTTTTGATCTGGCATAATTCTTCTTCTTTTTTTTTTTTGAGACAGAGTGTCACTTTGTCACCCTTGGGAGAGTGCTGTCGCATCATAGCTTACAGCAACCTCAAACTCTTGGGCTCAGGACAGTGCCTGTGGCTCAGTTAGTAGGGTGCCGGCCCCATATACCAACGGTGGTGGGTTCAAACCTGCCCCCGGCCAACTGCAACAACAATGGAAAAAAATAGCTGGGTAGCGTGGTGGGTGGGTGCCTATAGTCCCAGGTACTTGGGAGGCTGAGGCAAGAGAATCGCCTAAGCCCAAGACCTGGAGGTTGCTGTGAGCTGTGACGGCACAGCACAGCACTCTACGGAAGGCAACAAAGTAAGACTCTTATCTCTAAAAAAAAAATAAATAAATACTCTTCGGCTCAAGTGATCCCCTTGCCTCATACTTCTGAGCAGCTGGGACTACAGGCGCCCACCCAGTTGGTTTTTTTAGAGGTCTCACTCTTACTCAGGTTGGTCTCGAACTCCTGAACTCAGGCAGTCCACCCGCCTTGGCCTCCTAGAGTGTTAGGATTATAGGCATGAGCCACCATACCCGGCCATCTTCCATCTTTCTGTATCTTCCATGGTCTTAACACTTTTGAAGAGTACTGGCCTTTTGTTTAGTAGATTCTGCAGTGTAGAATGTTCCTCAATTTGAAGGTGTCTGATATTTTCTCATGATTAAATTCACATTATGCATTTGAGGCAAGAATACTCCAGAAGTGATGTGTCCCTCTCAGTGCAGCATATCAGGGGACTCATGAGGTCAATTTGTCACATTATGAGTGATGTTAATTTTAATCACTTGAGTAAAGGGATGTCTGAGTTTTCTACTGCAAAGTCACTGTTTTTTTTTTTTTTTTTTCATTATAATTAATGTCTTCTGGAGAAATACTTTAAGCTTATGTAAATGTCCTATTTCTAATCCTGCTTTTATCTACTAGCCTTTACATCCATTGATGATGCTTGCATGACAAAGTTATTACCAGTTGTTTGCCAAATGGTGGAGTCTTTGTTTCCATGATTTTTTTCCTTTATTAATTTAAATCTGACTTTTAGAAAGAGATTTTTCTTCTTCCTTATTTATTTACTGAATTATATAAGTATGGGCTGGAATTTTTTTTTTTCTATAGGTTATAATCCATGACATTACTTATTTTGTTGCCTAAATTCTCATACATTTGATCTCCTTGAGTTGACTCCTGTGTCCTTTCTGTGTGAACCATTATTTTATTTATTTTCTAATACTTCCTTATTTTCTAGCACCACAAAGTATTCTTGGTTGATTTTGTACTTCCTTGCCCCGGCCCTGGAATAAACAAATTTCCCAGGAAGCACTGACTTCTTTTACTAGAAGATGGTATTTTGAAACTGGAATTAGATGTGCTATTTCTGAAATATCATTGCTTCCAGGCTCTCAGCTGGAAATACAGCTTTGAAATACATGTATCTGTACATATACACATCTCTGTCTGTATGTGTGTATATACAGATAATCCCTGAGTTCATATAACATCTCTAATTTCAGTTCAGCACCACAGGGTTCATTCTAGCCTTCTCCATTTCATCTTCTTGTAACTCCTTTCTTTGACAGTGAAAAACTTGTCTCTCATTAACCACAATGTATAGTAGAACCTCCATAGCTGAACACCTCCCTACATTGACCACCTCCTAAGTTGACCTAATTTTCATAGACCAGACATGTACTACATCTATGTATCAGTATAGTATGGGCCTGGTTCCTTATATTGACCACCTGCGTATGTTGATCAGTTTGTTATAGTCCCTTGGGTGGTCAACTTACGGAGGTTCTATTGTATTTATTTATTTTATTTGTTTGCTCTATCCTATGTAGAAAGTAGTTTAAGAATTACTGACCAAACTGGGTGCAGTGACTAACGCCTGTAATCCCAGCACTTGGGAGGCTGAGGCAGGTAGATTGCCTGAGCTTACAGGTTTGAGACTAGCCTGAGCCAGAGTAAAACCTCATCTCTAAAAAAAATAGCCAGGCTTTGTGGTGGGCGCCTGTAGTCCCAGCTACTTGGGAGGCTGAGGCAAGAGAATCGTTTGAGCCCAGGATCTGAGGTTGCTGTGAGCTATAATGCCAGTGCGCTCTACTAAGGGGGACAAAGTGAGACTCTGTCTCAAAAAAAAAAAATAATAATAATAATAATAATAATTACTGGTCCCAGCTACTTGGGAGGCTGAGGTAAAAGAATTGCTTGAACCTGGGAGTTTGAGGTTGCTATAAGCTAGGCCAATGCCTCTGCACTCTAGACTGGGGCAACAGAATAACACTCTATCTCAAAAGAATAAAGAAAGAGAGAGAAAGAGAATCCGTTGTCAAAAATCATATGACCAAATACATGGGGGTTGATTTCTGGGCTTCTTTATAGGTGTGAGCAACCATGCATAGCTTCCATCTATTTCATTGTTCTAGATATCTGTCCTTATACCAGTACCAGATAGTTTTTATTACTGGCCAGACTTGGTGGCTCACTCCTGTAATCCTAGCACTCTGGGAGGCCTAGATGGGTCAGTTGCCTGAGCTAACATGTTTGAGACCCCATCTCTAAAAAATATCTGGGCGTTGTGGCTGGCGCCTGTAGTCCCAGCTACTCGGGAGGCTGAGGCAAGAGAATCGCTTAAGCCTAAGAGTTTGAGTTGCTGTGAGCTGTGATGCTATGGCTCTCTACTGAGGGTGACAAAGTGAGACTCTGTCTCAATAAATAAATAAATAAATCATAAAAATAAGAAAAATGTAGTTTTAATTGCTGTTTTAAAAACTTTGTAGTAAGTTTTAGGTCTCCAACCTTGTTCTTTTTCAAGATTATTTTGTATTCAGGGACCCTTTAGCTTCCATGTCAATTTTGGATGGATTTTTCTATTTCTGCAAAATGTTGGAATTTAAACATTTTTTTTTGAATTTTGATAAAGATTTTATTGAATGTGTACTTCAGTTTGGGTAGTATTGACATCTGTCTTAGTTTGGGCTTTCACAACAAAATGCCATAGACTGGATAACTTAAACGACAGAAATTTATTGTGTAGTTCTGAAGACCAGAAGACTGAGGTATGGGTGCCAGCCTAGTCAGATCCAGATCAGGGCTGTTTTCTTGGATGGCGGCCAATACCGTCTCACTGAGTCCTTCCCTGGCAGAAAAAGAGAGGATGCACACTGGATGGATTAGGCCTGTAATTCTGCATTTTGGTTGCATTGAATTTTTTTTTTTTTTTTTTTGGAAATTTTTGGCTGGAGCTGGGTTTGAACCCGCCACCTCCGGCATATGGGGCCGGCGCCCTACTCTTTTGAGCCACAGGTGCCACCCTAATTCTGCATTTTGGGAGGCTGAGGCAGGGGCATCACCTGAGGCCAGGAGTTCAAGACCAGCTTAGGTAACCTAGCAAGACACACGCCCCACCACTACACACACACAAATAAAAACAAAAAGATGTAGTGGCACATGCCTATAATCCTAGCTACTGGAGGATCACTGGAGCCCAAGAGTTTAAGGCTACAGTTTGAGAACTGATCATACCATTACACTTCAGCCTGGGTGACAGAGTGAAACCTTCCTGTATCTTATCTTTTCTTTTTTTTTTTTTGGAAACAGTGTCTCACTCTGTCACCCTGGGTAGAATGCTGTGGCATCATAACTCACAGCAACCTCAGACTGCAGGGTTCAAGTGATTCTCCTGCCTCAGCCTCCCAAGTAAGTAGAACTATAGGCGCTGGCCACCACGCCCAGCTACTTTTTTTCTATTTTTAGTAGAGATGGGGGTCTCATTCTTGCTCAGGCTGGTCTCCAACTCCTGAGCTCAAATAGTCCTCCTGCCTCAGCCTCCCAGAGTGCTAGGATTACAGGTATGAGCCACTGTGCCAGGCCAGAAAGATAATTCCGTAGCTGTGTAGAGGACATTTGGGTAAATAGGTTGCAGGCAGCAACATCATAAATCCCTCTGGCAAGAAAATACTTAAAGGAAACATCACCTGTACACACAGGAGATGGCCCAGGTGACTTTTAGTTCTTTTCCAGGTAGGACTGCAGCACACATGAATATAGTTACCGAATCACGGAGTTTTAATCTTTTCAGAGGTGAAGGAGTAAAAACAACAAGAGTCATCTGTGAAAATACAACTGTTTTTAGAATATCCTGAGCTATTATTTCCTATTCAGAGGAAGATATTTTTAAGTAAGTATTTTCATTTTCATCTGCTATTTGGGAGTGGCTTACTTTTAACAAAATTTGGAAATATGGCATTTAAAAAAATCAGTACATGGGCCAGCCACTAATCTTAGCACTCTGGGAGGCTGAAGCAGGTGGATTGCTTGAGCTCAAGAGTTTGAGACTAGCCTGAACAAGAGACCCCATCTCTATGAAAAATAGAAAAAACTAGCCGGGCAACAGCATGACCCCATCTCTACTAAAAATAGAAAAAACTAGCCAGGCATCATGGCAGATGCCTATAGTCCCAACTACTCCAGAGGCTGAGGCAAGAGGATCTCTTGAGCCTAAGAGTTTGAGGTTGCTGGGAGTTGTGATACCGTGTTACTCTACCCAGGGCAACACAGACTGTCTCAAAAAATAAAACAAAATCAATGCATGGTATTGGGGGGAAAAAACCCATATAAATAAAAATAAGAAAATATAAGACAACAACTCAGAAGTTATGTTTTACAGTAAAACTTCCAAGGCATTTTTCCATCTGATTTTGTTTGTGTTATCTATATGATATATATACACACACACACATTTTTTTTTTTTTTTTTTTTTAAGACAGAGTCTCACTTTGTCACTGTGGATAGAACACTGTGGCATCATAGCTCACAGCAACCTCAAACTCCTGGGCTCAAGCAGTCCTCTTGCCTCACCCTCCGGAGTAGCTGGGACTACAGGCGCCTACTACAACACCTGGCTATTTTTAGAGACGGGGGTCTCACTCTTACTCAGATTGGTCTTGAACTCCTGAGCTCAGGCAATCTACCTGCCTCCCAGAGTGCTAGGATTACAGGCATGAGCCACCTCGCCCAGCCCCTATATGATATATTATTAAATACATGCATTTAAGAAATAGGACCAGCTCATCACCTGTAGCACAGTGGTTATGGCGTCAGCCACATACACCGAGGGTGGTGGGTTTGAACCCAGCCCAGGCCAGCTAAACAACAACGACAACTGCAACAAAAAATAGCTCAGGGTTGTGGCGGGTGCCTGTAGTCCCAGCTACTTGGGAGGCTTAGGCAAGAGAATCACTTAAGCCAAAGAGTTTGAGGTTGCTGTGAGCTGTGATGCCATAGCACTCTACTGAGGGTAGAGGCAGTGAGACTCTGTCTCAAAAAAAAAAAAAAAAAAAAAATCAGACCACATGATGCCTAGCTATTTTGTTAACTACTCTGTTTTTACTAACCATATCTAGAACATTTTCTGTTGTTAATTATTACATTACTACTGAATTTATGAGTACTCAAAATTACCATTATTTTATTTTATTTTATTTTATTTTTGAGACAGAGTCTCACATTGTCGCCCTCGGTAGAATGCCATGGCACAGCTCACAGCAACCTCAAACTCTAGGGATCCTCTTGCCTCAGCCTCCCAAGTAGCTGGGACTACAGGCACCCACCACAATCCCTGGCTATTTTTTTGTTGCAGTTTGGCTGGGGCCGGCTTCGAACCTGCCACCCTTGGTATATGGGGCCCTACCGACTGAGCCACAGGTACCGCCCTCAAAATTACCATTATATAGAAATATTTTAATTTACTTAACTAGTCTGCTATTGTCTGGCTCAGAATATTGATATTGCCTGAAAACGTATATATCTCTCAATGTATTGATTTTTTTGGATAATGTTTATATTGGGAAATTTTGTTTATATCCACAAAATCAGTATAATCTTTAAAAAAAAGACATGTATGAAAAATTTCAAGTTACATCCTAGCCAGAATAAGATTAAGGTTTAGCTTAGCATTAGCAAGGTAGGAGTCTATCTCAGCTGTTATCCCTACTGCTGAGGTGCCTGGGTTCTGTCTCAGTGCTGGAACACATCTGTCTTGAAACTATCTTACTGCTTTTGAGTTCCTTAGTGTTTAGGGAGGGCTGGGTTTTGTGATCTCTGTTGTTCTTAATATTAGTGTTTGCGCAGTGGGACATGGAGAGGGTAGAGGAAGCAAAGCAGGGACAGTGGAAGTACAAATTGTTTTAAGCTCATCTAATTGTGAGTGCTAAGGCAAGCTCAGTTCATCAGAGATTTACTCCTTCTCCCTCTATTTTGCTCTTTTAGGACTCTGCATTTGTCCAAGAGAAGAATCTAGAGAAGTCAGAGCAGGTCAGATAGTTCTAAAAGCCATGGCCCAGGTATGTGGGAATTTTTTCTATCCTTGGAATAATCCATTTTCCCTCAAGATTACATGAACATTTATGTTTCCTGAAACTTGTCTGTGACCTGCTCAGAGTTCCTCCATTCCAGGGAATGAGTGATGATGCCCACTTCCCTTAGTGGCCCTCTCTTCTCCAATACTATTCACATGTGTGTAATGTTCTCTTTAGAGGATTATGAGAATCTCTTTTATCAGAACCATGGTTGAATAGGACCAAAGATGAGGTAATTGAATCTTTTCCATTGACCAGGGTGGATTCCTTTCTTCTATTTTTAAATGTCAGCCCCCTTTTAAATCATAAAACATTTCATACTATTAATAAACATATACAAAAGCATTTCTATAACATATATGTGGCATAAAGAATAATAAAATGAGTACTATCTTAATACATTTTTGTAGTGCATAAAAGAATACCTGAGGCTAGGTAATTTATGAAGAAAAAAGGTTTATTTAGCTCACAATTTTGATGGCTGGAAAGTGCAAAATTGGGCCCTTAGGCTGTTTCCATTTGTGGTGGAAGTTGAAGGGGAGCTGGCATGTGCAGAGATCACAAGGGGAGAGAGGAAACAAAAGAACAAAGAGGGGAGAAGTACCAGGCCCCTTTTAACAGCCACCTTTCAGAGAGATTAATAGAGTGAGAACTTAACCAGGAAGGGTGTTAAGTTATTTGTGAGGAACCTGTACCCTGCTATCTAATTGGGGATCAAATTTCAGCATGAAGTTTGGAGGAGACAAATATCCAAACAATAACAGGCACTAATGTGTTCATCACCCAGATTAATATACCATCTAACCAACCTACATTCCCTTCCCTGATCACATCTTTTCTCATCTCCCATTACCATTCCCACCAATGGTAATGAATACTTTTAATTTTATATTTATCAGTCCTTTGACTTTATATGATAGTTTCATCATATATGACTGCTCACTGAGCAATATAACTATTGGATCTTCTGTTTTTTTAATTTGATGTAAAGTTATCATACTCTATATGTTTTGTGACAAGATTTTTTCAAATCATTCATGTTAAATTATGTAGCAGTAGATCAACAGTTCTCAAAATGTGATCCAGGAAGACATTGAGGCTCTTTCAGGAAGTCTACAGGGGAAAAACTATTTTTATAATAATCCTAACATGTTATTTGCCATTTTCACTCACATTCTGTCTAGTAAGTGTACATTATATATAGTGTGGTTTCCCAGAAGCTATATGATTTATGTTATCCCATGGTTTTTATTTGTGTTGCCTTTTTATTTTATTTTTATTTTTTTTATTTTTTTTGTGGTTTTTGGCCAGGGCTGGGTTTGAACCCGCCACCTCTGGCACATGGGGGCTGGCGCCCCACCCTTTTGAGCCACAGGCCCACCACTACCTTTTTATTATTGAATGGTAAGAATTCTTTTTATATTCTAGGTGCAAGTCCTTCATTAGAAAAATGATTTACAAATATTTTCTTCTATTCTGTGGTTTAGATTTTTCGCTTTCTTGATGGAATCACTTGTGGCACAAAAATTTTTAATTTTGATAAAGTTTATTTTATCTTTTTGATCTATTGTCATATGTGTTTTAGTGCTATATCTAAAGAAACCAGTACCTGACCCAAGGTCATGAAGATGCTCCTACGTTTTCTTCTAAGAATTTTATAGTTTTGGTGGTGCCTGTGGCTCAGTGAGTAGGGCGCCGGCCCCATATACCTAGGGTGGCAGGTTCAAACCAGGCCCCGGCCGAACTGCAACCAAAAAATAGCTGGGCGTTGTGGCGGGCGCCTGTAGTCCCAGCTGCTTGGGAGGCTGAGGCAGGAGAATTGCGGAAGCCCAAGAGCTGGAGGTTGCTGTGAGTCCTGTGACGACACGGCACTCCACCGAGGGCGGTAAAGTGAGACTCTGTCTCTACAAAAAAAAAAAAACAACAGAATTTTATAGTTTTAACTTTGACATTTAGGCCTATGATCTATTTTGAGTTAGTTTTTATATTTGGTGTGAGATAGGACTCAAACTTTATTTTTTTAATAGGGCTATCCAGTTTCCTAGTACTGGACTAATCTTTTGTTTGAAGGACTAATCTTTCGCCATTGAATTGTCTTGGTTGATTTAATTTAATATATGGTAGTCCTTAGGCAACTGGATAGGGGCTGCTTTATTTCAGAAAGGTTTTACATCTAGGAGTGTTCTCAAACTTGACATACTTTAATTTTTCACCTAGGGCTTTCCCAACTGAATGAATTATATCATTTTGAATTTCAGGCTTACTTTAGAGTAGGCCTTCAGTCATATGTTGACAAGAGATACTAACTACTACTACTACTACTAGTAGTAGTGGTGTCATGAATGATAATACTTTTTTCTTTATCCTTGTCACTCTGTCATTCTTTTCCAGCAAGGTTTTTATTGGAGCCCACCATTTCACTGAGGTAACTTCTAGGATCTCATCTTTTAAGATCTCAGCTTTTTCATGGGTTCACATCCCATTTTATGTGTATCTTAGACCCCATACTAAGACTTAGCAAAGCATTTGACTTCATATATTGTTCCTGCTGAGCCCTTTCTGGGTTCTTGTGTGTGTGTGTGTGTTGCTTCTTTTGTGAACTCTGGGGTTTAATTTCCCTTATCTTCTTGAGAGCTGAGAGATGCATATAAGTGGTTGTTTGTTATGTTTTATCTGACATCAGGGTGTTTTTAGTAGAAGCCTCCACTCCTCTCTCTCCATGAAAACGTGATAGGAGCTGTAATGGTTGGTGCTGGTCTCAATACGTGGTATCTTCTAATGTTGAGACCATTAGAATGGGGGCTGTGATTTGGTATTTTAGTTACAGAAAGTTCTTCTGTCTTGCAAGGGAATTTATGAAGGATGAACAACTATAAGATGATCCATCTTGAAGTTGGACATGTATTTTTTGTGGGGCCAAATTCATGTGACTCAGGTAAATGCTTCATCAGCTTTTCTATTTCAGGAACAAGGAGAAGTGGATAGTGAAGGAATATGAATATTAACAGTATATAGTAAAGTGAAGATTTTACACATCTTTTTAGGCTAAATGCTCCAAAATAATGGAATGAATGTATCTTACAATATGTAAGGTACAATATTATATAGCCAATAAAAATCCCTGCATTTATTTAAAATTTTGCCATAAAAAAAAATATGCCCATGGTATCTAACAAACTATTGTCATTTTCAGTAGTACAGTTGCTGTTTTATGGGACTGCCCTGCGTATATGGGCCACATAATTCAGGGCACTTGGTGTTCTTGAGGCCGGGCATTAAAGACCAGTGTTATACTGCTCCTTTAGACTGCCCCTTCCCCGACTTTAGAACAACTAGATCATCCCCTACATGGTCTTAAATACATCCTAAAGGAGAAAGTATTACCCAGGTTGAGATCCATAGAATAAATATTTTCCTGACTCTTTAAGATAGTTTTAAAACTTCTGTAAATCTTAGTTCTTAAGATAGAGATTTATAAGACATTTTAAATTCTATATCTCTTTCGTTCTTTCTTTTTTTTTTTTTTAGACAAGGTCTCACTCTATTGCCCAGGCTAGGGTACAATGACATCATCAGAGCTCACTGTAAACTCACACTCCTGAACTTAAGCCGTCCTCTTGCCTCACCCTCTTAAGTAGCTGGGCCTATAAGCATGTGCCATCATGCCCAGCTAATTTTTTATTTTTTGTAGAGACAGGATCTTGCTATGTTGCCCAGGCTGGTTTTGAACTCCTGTCTTCAAGCAATCCTCCACCTTGGCCTTCTAAACTGCTAGGATTATAGGCATCTGTCGCTGTGCCCAGCCTGAATTCTATCTTTATTTTTATTATCTGAAGCATAAAGTAGTGAAAGGGATTCATTTTTAAAAGACATTATTATTTGTCAGGCCCATGTTGCTATTTGTTTTCTATATTTCTTTATGTCAGTGGTTCTCAACCTGTTTCGACCCACAGCAACTGTATTAAAGGCTCGCAGCATTAGGAAGTTTGAGAACCACTGGTTTAGGTTATTTATGTGACCCCACTTAGCTCTCCTGTGTGGAAAATATAAGAGTCCTGTTGTCTGTAGGAAGTTTTATCTGTAGCCACAGGAATGTTTAAGAGCATGTTTGCCTTTAGTCACATTTGTGTTTATTATACTTCCTTTATGATATAGGCATTCAGGCCTAACTTACTTGCTGGATCGCCTCCTTCCTGCAGTGCCCTTCTTCATCTTCTCTTAAAGCATTTTACTGAAAGGATCAGGTTGTCAAAACCTGAACCTCCTCATCAACTTTAACTTCATTATAAATGGGACACCCAATCATCACATGCCTCCTAATGGAATGGTATAGGAAGTACACAATACCACCGCTGACATGTTAATGTTCCCACCCCAAAATGGAAATCAGGCCTCCAGATCTAAACTGCCACTTTACAAGAAATATGGAAATAAATTAGCACATTAAATTAGACCATGAAGATTCAATCAGCCAAATGAAGAATGTGAGAAATTCTACTGATTCAAATGTTTCCTTAATAAATGAATGGTAACAAAATTTTAAAAAGAGTTCGTGAGGTCTGTTAGAGATTTGAGAGACTTTAAGAAACCTATCAACTGGGCAGCACCTGTGGCTCAAAGGAGTAGAGCGCCGGTCCTATATGCCGGAGGTGGCAGGTTCAAACCCAGCCCTGGCCAAAAACTGCAAAAAAAAAAGAAAACTATCAACTAAATGCAATGTATAGCCAGGGACGGTGGCTCACACCTGTAATTTTAGCACTCTGAGAGGCTGGTGCAGGTCAGTGTCCTGAACTCAGGAGTTCCAGACCAGCCTAAGCAAAGAACAAGACCCCCGTCTCTACCAAAAACAGAAAAGCTATGCCGGGATTGTGGCAAGTGCCTGTAGTCCCAGCTACTCGGGAGGCTAAGGGAGGATGATCACGTAAGCCCAAGAGTTTGAGGTTGCTGTGAGCTATGACACCACAGCATTCTACCTATGGCAACAAAGTGAGACTATATCTCAAAAAAAAAAAAAAAAAAAATGTAACGTGTGGATCTTGTTTGAAGTCTGATTTAAACAAACTGTTTTTAAAAATCAATTATGAGGGCTCCGTGCCTGTGGCTAAAGCGCCTAAGGTGCCAGCCACATACTGGCAGGTTCGAATCCAGCCTAGCCTGCCAAACAACAATGATGACTGCAACCAAAAAATAGCCCAGTGTTGTGGCAGGCGCCTGTAGTCTGAGCTACTTGGGAGGCAGAGGCAGGAGAATGGCTTGAACCCAGGAGTTGGAGGTTGCTGTGAGCTGTGATGCCACATCACTCTACCTAGGGCGACAGCTTGAAGCTCTGTCTCAAAAAAATAAAAAACAAAATAAAAATTTAAAAAATCAATTATAAGAAAATTGGGATAATTGGAACTTATTCTGTTTCTTATAAAATTATTTTTATGTTATGTTATGTTATGTTATGTTATGTTTTATGTTATGTTATGTTATGTTATGTTATGTTATGTTATGTCTGTTATGTTATGTTATGTTATGTTATGTTATGTTATGTTATGTTATGTTATGTTGTTATGTTATGTTATGTTATGTTATGTTATGTTATTTTTGAGACAGAGTCTCAACCTGTTGCCCTGGGTAGAGTGCTGTGGCATCACAGCTCACAGTAACCTTGAGCTTACAGGATTCTCTTGCCTTAGCCTCCCAAGTAGCTGGGACTACAGGCACTTGCCACAATACCTGGCTATTTTGTTGTTGCAGTTGTCATTGTTGTTTTAGCTGGCCTGGGGCAGGTTCGAACCTGCTAGCAGTGTATGTGGCCGATGCCCTACCCACTGAGCTATGGGTGCCACCCTATTGTTAATTTTGTTAAGTATAGTAATGATATTCTGCTTTTTATGCTTTTTTAAAAAAAAGTGTGCATGCTCTTAAATAGTAAAGTGTTTGTGGGTGAAATAATATGATGTTTGATATCATGTAGGATTTCCCTCAAAATACTCTAGTAATAGAAATGGAAGGCAGAAGATAAAATGAGATAATGCATCTTTTAATTGTTGAAGCAGAGTGATAGGCTCATGAGGGCCAGTACTGTATGCTATTCTCTATACTTTTGTGTATTTTGAAAGTTTTCATGATGAAAAGTGAAAAAAACAGAAGTCTTTTACTACTGATGTGTGGGTTTATTGTTTCAGGGATTGGTGACATTTAGAGATGTGGCCATAGAGTTCTCTCAGGAAGAATGGAAGTGCCTGGAACCTGCTCAGAGGGACTTGTACAGGAATGTGACTTTGGAGAACTTCAGTAACTTAGTGTCACTAGGTAAGGACATCCAGCACACAGGGCCAGACAGGAAACAAGGTGCCCAGGGACAACAATGGAGGCTGTTTCCACCTCTGGCCTATGGGGGCATAGAGAGAAAACTGGTGTCACTGAGAACTAGAGCCACAGAGAAGGGACCAGCCAGTAGCAACCACAGCTAACTCTCAAACCCCGGACCAAAGGAGGGAGGGAGAGGGGTGAGACTTGCACTGTCTTTCTTGCCTGCTGACCTCCTGCCAGTGTTGTCCATCTGCCATACTGTAGAAAACCATAGGGCAGGAATAATAACAGTCCTTACAGTAAGTACAGGGCCAGGAACATCAAGGAATGGATTGGAGGGGAAGAAGACAGTTAATGAAAAATAATCACCATAGTTTACCTACTCCAAATAATTCAGCATTACCCTTCTGAATTTCTGGTTTCTTCACTGTAAATTTCTAGGACAACTCACAAGTTTCTGCTGTCTGTTCCCAGAGAAACTGTTTTGTGCTTTGTGGAACTGGAAATAAGTAGTTGCATTGGGCACCTCCATCTTCCCATCCTTTGGAAACCTTCACACCTTCCTTATAATTGCTTCTCCCATGATGACCAAAGGACTGGGTTTGAATTTTGGAACATTATGACCATGCTGCATTTCTTTTCCTGTAAACAGGACTTTCCATTTCTAAGCCTGATGTCATCTCCTTATTGGAGCAAGGAAAAGAGCCCTGGATGATTGCAAATGACATGACAGGACCATGGTGCTCAGGTGAGCGAGGGCCAATCAGATAGGGGAGGTCACTGGGGATTATAGCCAATGAGTCAATGGACAGGCTTCCTTTGAAGCCCTACTTTAGAATAAAGGCCTAAGAAGAAGTGTTGACCAAAGACCTTACCAGTATCAGCTCCCAAGGGAACCTTTCCCAACCCCAGTTCATTCCTCTTGTTCTTTCTTCCATCACATTTTCTTTTTTTTTTTTTGTTTTTTGAGACAGAGTTTCACTTTGTCACCCTCAGTAAAGTGCCTTGGTATCATACCTCATAGCAACTTCAGACTCTAGGGCACAAGCAATTCTCTTGCCTCAGCCTCCTAGGTAACTGGGTCTGCAGGCACCCACCACAGCGCCTGGCTATTTTTTAAAGAGGGAGTCTCGCTCTTGCTCAGGCTGGTGTCAAACTCCTGAACACAGGCAATCCACCAGCCTCCCAGAGTGCTAGGATTACAGGTGTGAGCCACCGTGCCTAGCCTCTTTCCATCATATTTTCCTCCCATTCCAAAAGGGATGTGCCCTTTTTCCCCTCAGTGGCTGCGTTGGGGGTTTTTTTGTTTTGTTTTTTTTTGAGGCAGAGTCTCACTATGTTGCCCTCGGTAGAGTGTCGTGGCATCACAGCTCACAGCAACCTCAAACTCTTGGGTTTAAGTGATTCTCTTGCCTCAGCCTCCCAAGTAGCTGGGACTAAAGGTGCTTACCACAATGCCCAGTTATTTTTAGTAGACACAATGTCTCCCTTGCTCAGCTGGTCTCAAACTCCTGGCCTCAAGTGATCCTCCCCAGCCTCCCAAAGTGTTAGGATTACAGATATGAGCCACAGTGCCCGGCCCCTTTGTTTTTTAACTTTCTTATTTTGAAATAATTTTAGGCTTATAGAAAACATCCAGAATTATTATGGAGAATTCTTATTTATCCTTCACTCCATTTCCAATAGGATAACTTCTTTTTTTTTTTTTTTTCAGCTGGAATCACAGGTACCCGCCATAGCAAACAGCTATTTTTAGAGACAAGGTCTTGCTCTTTCTCAGGCTGATCTCAAACTCTGGAGCTCAAGCAATCTACCTGCCTCGGCCTCCCAGAGTGACTAAGTTAGCATTTTGGCTAGCTATGGTACAGTCATGAAAACCAAGAAATTTAAAAAAAATTTTAAACCCCCAGGCAGGCTCAGTCCCTTTGCTCAGCGGCTAGGGGCACCAGCCACATATACCGGAGCTGGTAGGTTCGAATCCAGCCCAGGCCTGCCAAACAACAATGACAACTACAGCCAAAAAAAAAGATAAAACAGCCAGGCGTTGTAGCAGGCGCCTATAGTCCCAGCTACTTGGGAGGCTGAGGCAATAGAATCACTTAAGCCTAAGAGTTAGAGGTTGCTGTGAGTTGTGATGCCACGGCTCTACCTAGGGCGACAGCTTGAGACTCTGTCTAAAAAATAATAATAAATAAAACCCAGGGGGCTGAGCATGGTGGCTCACACCTGTAATCCTTGGACTCTGGGAGGTCCAGGCAGGTGGATTGCTTGAGCTGAGGAGTTTGAGACCAGCCTGAGCAAGAATGAGACCCCACCTCTACTAAAAATAGAAAAACTAGTCGTGTGTTGTGGTGGGTGCCTGTACTCCCAGCCATGTTGGAGGCTGAGGCAAGGGAATTGCTTGAGTCCAAGTGTTTGAAACTGCTGTGAGTAATGATACCACAGCACTCTATCCAGGATGACAGAGTGAAACTCTGTCTCCAAAAAAAAAAAAAAATCACCCAGGAAATTAACATTGGTAAAATACTAACTAATCTACAGATCTTATTTGAATTTTATCAGGTTTCTCCCTTATGTCCTTTTTCTGTTGCAGGATCCAAGCCAGGATCTCACATTGCATTTAGTTTTTGTATCTCCTCAGCCAGTCTGTGACAGTTCCATAGAGTCTCACTGTGTTGCCCAGGATAGATCAAACTTCTGGGCTCAAGTGATCCTCCCACCTCAACCTTCTGAGTAGCCGGGACTACAGGTGTAAACCACTATGACTGGCTGATACTTTTTTTTTTTTCTTTTTTTGAGACAGAGTCTCACTTTATTGCCCTTGGTAGAGTGCTATGGCATCACAGCTCACAGAAACCTCCAGCTCTTGAGCTTAGGCCATTCTCTTGCCTCAGCCTCCCAAGTAGCTGGGAGTACAGGCACCCACCACAACGCCTGGCTATTTTTTTTGTGGCAGTTGTCATTGTCGTTTATGGTCCCAGACTAGGTTCGAACCTGCCTGCCTTGGTGTATGTGGCCGGCACCCTAATCGCTGAGCTACAGGCGCTGAGCCCTAACGAGCATTTTTGTAGAAGTGTCTCAGTTTCTTTTTGTGTAATATTTTCTCACAATTAGATTGAGATTATCCATTTTTGACAAGAATATCACAGAAGTGATGTTGTATCCTTCTCTGCACATCACATATCAGATATTCGTGTGCCTTATTACTGGTGATGTTAACTTTGATCACTTGGTAAGATAATGCCTTTTTGGTTTCTCCCCTGTAAATTACTACTTTTCCATTTGTAATTGATAAATACCTTAAGGGTAGATAGATACTGTGACACTTGGCAAATGTGCTGGTTTTCCTCGTTTGCCCACTGATTTTAGCATCCATTGGATGTTGTCTGTACCCTGGTGCTTACCTAGTGTTGATTTTCTGTGTCCCTTATTCCTTTTACATTTCCACCTCTTCCTGTTTTGCTCAAATTTTATTACCGCTGTTTCTTCCCTCAAGTGATTTTGAAGTTGTACTTTCTGTTGCTTTGTAATAAAATAGTCTTCAAGATTTTAAAATGTGCTTAACCTTTGTTTCTCTGTCTCTCAAGACTGAGATAGAATTTTTTTTCTTTGGTTTTCTATTTGTTTGTTTGGAGGAGGCTTTACAGGGCTATTTGTTTGTTTGTTTTTGAGACAGGGTCTTACTCCGTCACCTGGGCTAGAGGTCAGTGGTGTCATGGTAGCTCACTACAACCTCGAACTCATGGGCTCAAGCAATCCTCCTGCCTTGATCTGCCAAATAGCTGGGACTAAAGGTGTGTGCCACCACAGCCTGAGCAAGAGCAAGACCCTGTCTCCACTGGGCGCAGTGGCTCACGCCTGTAATCCCAGTACTATAGGAGGCTGAGGAGGGAGAATTGCTTGAGCTCAGGAGTTCCAGACTTGCCTGAGCCCAAGTGAGACCCCAACTCCTAAAAAAATGAAAAATCCAGCCGGGCGCCACAACGAGCACCTGTAATCCCAGCAGCTTCTGGAGGCTGAGGCAGTGGGATGCCCACAGCCCAAGTGTGAGGTTGCAGTGAGCTATGATGCCATTGCACTCTGCTCAAGGGCAGGGCATATAGGGTGGAACTCTGTCTCAACAACAACAACAAAAAGACCCTGCCTCCACTAAAAAATAGAACTTATGGTGGATACCTGTAGTCCCAGCCACTTGGGAGGCTGAGGCAAGAGTTTGAGGTTGCTATGAGCTATGGTGATGCCATAGCACTCTACCTAGGGTGACAGAGTGAGACTTTGTCTCAAAAAATAAATAAATAGGCTTGGTGCCCATAGCCACTGGCGCCAACCAATGCACCAAAGATGCCGGGTTCGAACCTGGTCCAGGGCTGCTAAACAACAGTGACAACTGCAACAAAAAAATAGCCACGCACTATGGTAGGAGCCTGTAGTCTCAGCTACTTGTGAGGCTGAGGCAAGAGAATCACTTAAGCCCAAGAGTTTGAGTTTACTGTGAGCTGTGATGCCATGGCACTCTACTGAGGGCAACATAGTGAGACTTTGTCTCAAAAATAAATTAATTAATTAATTAAATTAAAATAATATAATAAAAATAGCTAGAATAGATTTGATGATCTGAAAATTGTTTTATCTGTTTTATATATATATACACACAAACACACATGTACTTAGATTAAGTAGAAAATATAGAGTCATAGATAAATACTGATAAACCTCTTGGGCTATGCTGAGGAGGAAATATGTGAAATACCAGGAAATGGAAAATAGTATGGAGATACCTCAAAGAACTAAAAGCAGGCCTACCATTTGATCCAGCAATACTAATATTAGATGTTTACCCAAAGGAAAAAAAGAGTTATTTCATCAAAAAGATACGGATGCTACAATGTTTATTGCAGCACAGTTCACAATTGCAAAGATGTGGAATCAACTCAAGTGTCTACCAGTACATGAGTGGATTAATAAAATGTGGTATATGTATACTATGGCATCCTACTCAGCCATAAAAAACTGTGAGCCAATACCTTTTGTAACAACTTGGATGGAACTGGTGACCTTTCTCAGCGAAGTATGGCAAGAACAAGGCTGGGTACAGTGACTCACACCCGAAATCCCAGCCCTCTGGGAGGCCAAGGCAAGTGGATTTCCTGAGCTCAGGAGTTTGAGACCAACCTGAGCTGGTCAGACAGAGTGAGACCCTGTCTCTAAAACATAGCCAGGTGTTATGGCAGGCACCTGTAGTCCCAGCTACTTGGGAGGCTGAGGCAAGAAGATCACTTGTACCCAAGAGTTTGAGGTTGCTGTGAGCTTTGACACCACAGCACTCTACTGAGGGTAACAAAGTGAGACTCTGTCTCTAAAAAAAAAAAAAAATGAAAAACACCACATGTACTCAATATTAAATTGGGACTAATTGCTGAAAACCCATGTGTACGTATGGCAGCAAAACTCAATGGAAACTAAGCAAGTGGGAAAGGGAAAAAGAGAATGGGTAATTCACACTCATGAGTACAATGCCCACTATCTGGAAGAGAAGCACACTTACAACTTTGACTCTTGATCACATAAAAGCAAATCATGTAACTAAAACAATTGTACTCCCATAATATTCTGAAATTAAAAGTGAAGAACTGAAATTTTAGTTTTATGCTGTCATTGCTTTGTAGTTCAAAAGTCTGTATTTGCAGTATTCTTCACCAGCAGTAGCAACTTAAATGAGTCATCTGTGCAGTACAGCTCATGGACCACATCTAACATGCCACCTGTTTTAATATGCTCTATAAGCTAATTGAATTCTGTAAATGCCTTCTGAGGGATGCATATTCTCATTTAAAGATGTATGTTCATGGTTTTATATCAGTTTATTGCAATGTCATATATATGTGAAACAACATTTTCAAAGTTGAAATACATAAAATCTCATTACAAGTCAGAGCTAATGTGTATATTTGTTATCAATTTTGATGTGAGGGAACACGAGCATTGAAATTCGATTAAGGTAAATGTTACCCCTGCTCCCCCTAAAAAAAATTCAATTTTTATTTGTAGACCTACATAACAAAAAAAAATTATAATTACTGTTACAGTTTGAATTTCACCAATAAAAAATTTATGGTTATTTTCTCTCTTAATATATGCAGGTCTACAAAATATACTTATTTTTGCCTCTCAAACCACAAAGCCTAAAATATATTTACCATCTAACCCTTTATATATTATTTTTATTTTTACTGAGGCATATTCTCACTTTGTCACCCTGGGTAGAGTGCCCTGGCATTATAGCTCACAGCAACCTCAAACTCTTCAGTTCAAGTGATCCTCTTGCTTCAGCCTCCCATGTAGCTAGGACTACAGGCATGTAACACAATGCCTGGCTAGTTTTTTCTATTTTTAGTAGAGACAAAGTCTCACTCTTGCTCAGAGCTGGTGTCAAACTCCTGAGCTCAAGCAATCCACCTGCCTCAAGCCTCCCAGACTTTAAATGTCATATGTAACATAACACAAGTTCCAAATATTAGAACAAAAGCTGTGTGTGGTGGCTCACACCTGTAATGCTAGCACTCTGGGAGGCTGAGGCAGGTGGATTGCTTGAGCTCACAAGTTTGAGACCAGCCTGAGCAAAAAGCAAGACCCCATCTCTACAAAAATAGCAAAAACTGAGGCAAGAGGATCACTTGAGCCCAGGAGTTGGAGATTGCTGTGAGCTATGATGACACAGCACTCTACCCAGGGCAACAGCTTGAGACTCTGTCTCAAAAACAAAAACAAAAAAAAAAAGATTAGGACATGGACATCTTTGGTGGTCCATTATTCCACCTACCACATTCGGTATATGTTTTTTGAGTACAGATCACTGAATAGGTACAAATTAATAGTGTATATGGGGCAGTATCTGTGGCTCAAGGAGTAGGGCACTGACCCCATTTACCAGAAGTGGTGAGTTCAAACCAGGCTCCCGCCAAAAAACTGCAAAAAAACAAAGAAAGAAAGAAAGAGTGTATAT
>CAUYPK010167062.1:0-18231 GCA_963574355.1 Loris lydekkerianus
GCAGTGGGCCCTCTGTACAGCACTGCCGTCTGGTCTTGTGGCACCGTTCCTGCCTTCTCTGTTTCACATTGTCTTTCACTCATTCGGCCTACCTGGCATGGGCTGCATAATTGTTTGCTCAGTCCACACCAGGTCCTTTCAGAAGCTGTTCTGAAAATAAACTAAGTAAGACCTGTGTGCCAGCCACCTATCATATAAACTTCTATGTGTGTCCCCATTGGTGCTAGGCTGCCACCCCATATCCTTCCAGGTGTGTACAGTCACCATCTCCTCTAGGACATGTGGGGAGACTGTCCAGAACTGGTCAGCATGTGAGCCTATAACGTGACTAGTGTGGAATGGAACTAACTGTCCAGAGTAGCAAGACAGCTTGTGTGAGGAAACAGGTGGTAGGCAGAGGGCAGCACTCATCTCCTGTCAGTTGTACCATGGATTAGCAAGTTGTTGAAACCAATTTCCAGTCTCTAACCTGAGAACTACCAGGAATATTAAGGTCTATCCATGGCCCCTGCTAATTAACTTAGTGATATAGACTCTGCTAGGGACTGAGATCCTTCCCAGGCCCCAGTATTGTTCCTCTGTTCACTGGGGGTGCACTTTGATAGACAAATTGAAACTTTTGGAATATTACCATTTCAAAAAACCCTGATTTTCCCATTTGACCTTCAAGGATTTGATCTTTTGACCCTATCTGGAGCCTTTTGCAGTAACAAGCAGCAGCAGAAAGCCCTGGAATGTGTGGTAAAAAATAAACTCCAGGAATGCGGGGATTATGGGATGCTGCTCAGATGCTTGCTGATTTGTGATGCAAGAACAGTGGTCTGAAGCTGATGTATAGCCCCATTTATCTATCATAAGGGAAAATTTGGGACCTGCAAACAAAGTAGCTGGTTCACAGTGGTGGTCTGCCAGTCTCCCTCCAGCATGGAGGGCAGGGCTTTATTTACTCAGAGTCTTGGAGAGATTGACGATGCAAGTAACGCATAAGTCAGTGCTTTAAATCTTCACCCTGCCATGCGTTATTGACCTGCTCTTTCCTTTGCAAATATTGGTGGGACCACACACACCCTGTCTCTTTCACAGTGACCACTGTCTGGGTCCCATGGCTGTTTCACTATCGTATTTGAGTCTCAGCTTCCTCATTTGCACAATGGGAATTATAGAGTCACATGAAGTGGAAATTAAATGTGACTTTCACACACGCTCCATTGACTTGGCAATCATATTATCTAAATGTGGCTCAGCTCTCATAGCTCAGTGAGTAGGGTACCGGCCACATACACTGAAGCTGGAGGGTTTGAACCCAACTGGAGCCTGCTAAACTACGATGACAACTGCAACAGCAACAACAACAAAAATAGCTGGGCGTTGTGACGTGCGCCAGTGGTCCCAGCTACTTTGGAGGCTAAGGTAAGAGAATCGCTTAAGCCCAAGTCATTCATTTCTAGGCCAAAAGATATATATATATATATATATATATATATATATATATATATATATATATTAATATTTATCTATTGTTTAAATGTTTGTTTTGTTTTTCAGGAACAGCAAGCTTCCTCAGGGGTTACTGGGGTATCTCCTTGGAAACCACAACTCTAAACCATGCTGTGAAGGAAGTGTCGGCCCAGGATCCAAGGCTTTTCTTTCTCCTGATCCACCTGGTTCTAATCTGACCACCTCAGACACCATACATGGGGGATGACAGGGCTGAGTCCCCGACATGGATCAGACCTGTACTATTTGTCAACTGTGTAGACTGAAGTCTGCCTTCTAACTGTCATTGCCAGAAAGGTCTCTTCCCTTTGTTTGACTGTAAAGACATTTCTTTTCTGTGTGGGGATGTATTCATTGAAATTTGAGCGAAGATATTTGACAATGTGAAAAGGGGAAGTCACGGTCTAAGTAGAAATATGCACTATTTTAACTTGTTCTCCAGGAAACTTCTAACCTATAGTCTCAGTGGGTCTCTCTGCTTCCTCTACTTTGCTATTGGCACAAATGTCATGAAGGAGGTAGCATCACAGATCCTGAAGTTCACACACCTCAGGTTAAATTCTACATATCTTGGGACTAGACCCTTAAGTGTGTCCCTTTTATCCAGTACATTGTTGTCCATACCTTTCTCATTTATCCCTGTAATTGGTTCAATTACTTTAAAAGCTTTGGAAGATGGTAGTCCTTTTTATTTGCCACCCAATGGAAAGCTGAGTTCTGACATACATGGGAAAACATTACCCAAACCCAAGTTGATTTACCAAATGTTATGATAATGGCCAAGGATGGGTTATTTCTTCTTCACAAGCACTGGTGAAACTTAAGATGACTGTGATGCTTCCTTCTTGATCCACAGTGTCACATTTTGTGCTTCTCTCTGTGATGGCACAGTCATCTTGGGTCTCCTTGGTTTTCATTTTGCCCACTTGCTTTGTTCTTGGATAAGGGGCTGTGAGGGAAACCAGAAGGGCATACTTTGGTGGATAATTGCACTGGGTAATGGCATTTAAGAAGAATCCAAAAGGTGGAGGATGCTGAAAGATGTCTCAGTAATTGGTGGCAGTCTCAATGATCCAGGCCCTCAGTGGAAGAGAAAGTGGATCTCCTCTGGTTTTCAGGTAGAACTTTTCGTTTCTTGAATCTTTCCCAGGTGTTCATTCCCAGGCCAGCCTTGTCACTTAATCTCTTGTGGAATTTAGTCAGTGAGTGTGTATGCTCCAGTGAGAGCGGCAATGTGCTACAGATTCTTGGTGCACAGTATTCCATGTCGTACTCCAGTTTGCTGAAAGAGCTTTCTCATGCCTCTTCCTTATATAAGTGGTCTGCAGAGAATGGATCATCACGGCCAGGCTTTGGAGTTAAAGTATATGTGTTACATGAGTAGAGGCAGACTATGGATTTTGCTACTATTTGATGAAATGGGATAATATACCTAGGGGTTGATATGCTCACTTGGTTGTAAACTAACTTCACGTTATGGAGGTATGATATAGTCATGAACTATCTCGGAGATTTCAGGAGAACTTAATGAAATTTATTTCAATGATAATCTGAGTAGCAGGAGGTATAAACACTGTGACCATTTGGCATCATGTCCAAGGAGGCTTTCCCATGGCAGTACTCATGTCTTAAATTAGGATTTTTGTCATTTCTCTTTATCAAGGGAAGGTGAGGTTTCCCCCTGATAAATTTGAAAAAGGGCTTTGATACACTGTGTTATTTTACAGGTAATGGGGAGGCACATTTTTACCCTTGGGCATTGAAGGCCTGTATCTTCCACCTTACATGCCAACTCCTGTCGTTTGGGTGTGTCACAGTCTATGCTTGAAGATAAGGCCTGGGCATAGGTATCACATTTGCCATGGATAAAAATGTAACCAAGTATTTTCTCTGTGAAACAGGTTCCCTGTGACATGTGTCCAGTCATGGAACTTGGACAGCAGTGGTCATTTTGTGGCGTCCCTTAGTCTACTGCAATGATGGTGATGGTAGGGATAATGATGCTGATGGTGGTGGTGATGATGCTAAAAGAAATCAATCCCAGCCATCACTGGGACTAGGTTTATTAGAACCAAGAACTGTGCTTAGTTCTTTTCATTGGGATCTTATCTCATCCTCTAAAAATGATGCCAGCTAACTAGTATTATTGTCATCTCCATTTCACTGAAGGCACTAATGATTAAGAAAATATAATTACCTTGCCATGATAACAGAATCAGGCAAGTATCAGAAGGGCCTCGGTTCCAGGTTCAGCTGGCCTGGCCATGAATTCTGTCATATTAATCACAAACTGTGAGAAGCCATGTTTTTTTTTTTTTAGAAAAAGTCTCACTTCCTTGCTCCAGGATAGAGTGCTCTGGCATCATAGCTCACAGCAACCTGAAAGACTTGGATTCTAGCAAACCTGTTCCCTCATCCTTACAGGTAGCTGAGAACACACACACCTGTCACAACGCCTTGCTAGTTTTTATATTTTTAGTAGACAATGGTTCCTTCTCTTGCTCAGGCTGGTCTGAAACACCTGAGCTCAAGCAGTCTGCCTGCCTCGGCCTCTCAGAGTTCTGAGATTACTGGTGTAAGTCACCCCGCCAGGCCTGTGAAAAGGCTTTTTAAGGAAGTTTCTGGTGCTTGAAAAAGGACCTGTTCCCCTGCCTTCCATCTTCTTTCCATTTTCTGGACAATGTTTACATCCAGAGAATATACAGGAGGCTTCTGTAGTAGTAGAAATAACTGCTCATGACAATGGTCCTAAAATGATAGAACAAAACATCTTGAAATAATGCATTTCAAGGGTGGATCCCAAGGCTGGATGGTCTCCAGAAGGAAGATCAGGCTTTTGCATCAGGAAAGATGGAATCATATTACATATGGTTGCTCCATTGGATGTTTATAGACTCAGGTGGGAAAGGTCTGTGGACAGTGGTTCCAGGGAGAGCTTCTGAGAAAGGCTGAGGTTGAAGGACTATATTGACCAGGATGTGACAGGTGTTGTGTGTTGGAAGGTGTAGGTCCTGCCTCCTTCACTGTGCTTGGTTGGCACTGTAACAAAGTGTACTGTTGGGTGTAAAATGAGGAAGTGTGTCCCATTGGCAAACATGATGCTATAATTATGGGGCAGAGCTTTGCTTTCCATTCGCAATGAGACTCTGTCTCATTTAGCTGTCTGTGAGGGCTTAGAAGTTTTTGGCTCATTCTGTGCACTGCCATAGCCTGTGAAAAATGGCTTTGGGGAATGTGGCCCTTCACATCTTCTATTGTAACTGAGTGGAGTGATCTCGGGCAGTGCTCTGAGAGGCACTTTAGATTGCTTATGAGAACATTTTCTATTTGGTGAGCTGACCCCTCAGTGTTTCGTATTTATAGTGAGCTGTGTTCACCAGCGGACACTTATTAAAGTGAACTGGTGTTCCTTGGAAGGTCCTGTGTCCTTGGAAGTTCCTCCTCAGGGGCTTCTTTCTCCCCACTTCAATGGCTGAACAGCCTTGTGGAAGGTCCTACAGGGAGTAAAGTGCAGCACCGCCAGCATCTAGGGAAGGTGATTTTAGGTCCCGGGCAGAAACGGGTGGCGGCCCATTGTCGGGCTTCTGTGCTGAGTGGTTTACACCCTGCACAGGGATGACGCGGCAGCATCATGAGCACTGGGGGTGCCGGGTATTGGAATGTAGGTGGCATTTGTCTAAGCATGTAGGTCCTGCACTCTTCCGTTGATCATGTTGTGCACCTTAATGTGAAGGAAAAGTCCCATGGATCCTGCCACTGAGCAGGATGTGAAACAGATGATGCTTAGGTCCTCTTGTGTTTTGATGATCTGCCTGGGGGTTCAGGAAGTTTCTGGGTCAAGTGTGAACAGTGCAGGAGTGCCAGCATGTGGGGACAGGGGAATTTTGGGTTCAGGATAGAAATGGGTGACGGCCTGTGGTGAGGCTTCTGTGCTCAGTGTTTTGCACTGTGCACAGCGGTGGTGCCACAGGAATTGTGAGCACTCTGGGTGCCGAGAATGGGAAGGTAGGTGGCATTTGGCCAAGCATGTCGCTCTTGCACTCTTACACTGATGTTATTCTCTGCACCTCGAGGGGAAGGAAAAGTCACATGGACCGTGCCATTGACCTGTATGTGAAGCTGGTGATGCTCAGGTCCTCTTGTGTACTAGCCCATGAGGCTGGGGGTTCAGAAACTTTGTGGATCAGGTGTCCAGGCTGGCAGTTTAACCTATTCAGTTCTTCATGATATAGGGGCACATTCCTGTGGGCTGCAGGGGGTCACCTTTCCTATTTGTGTGCTGGAAACCATTGTGACTTTATGGTGTAAGTTGTGTCATTTTGCTCTTTTAGAGGCCTGTGTGCATAGTCTCAACAGGACATTGCCTGTGCGCTCAAGAGAGAGTGTGGCAGCCAGCACAGTGAGGGACTAATGCCCCATGTGTAGTACTACAGCCACTGACTCTGATGAAGGTCAGGGTAGAGTTGCAGTGTGAGGAGGGGAGAGCTCAGTGGTGCCCCTAAGGGTTCAAGAAGGATTGTGACCAGGGTCCTGAGTATCAGGAGAATGCAGAGGTCATCGAGGACACAGGGATTTTGGGAGATTGTCATGGGTTTTAGGGTTCAAGGAATTGTCCCCTGTGCCTGGTTTTCTTCTCTCATAGTACATATTGATCAGCATAGCCAGGGACAGAAGAAAACCATGTGAATGTGATATGGGAAATGCGGGACTTTGCGAAGTTGTTCCATTTATGGTAGGGACAGGATCTTATTGTCCTTTTTCCAGGTCAATTGTGGGTTTGTCTGTTGGTGAATTTTTGCTGTGTCACCGTCCAATCTGCATGGTCCTAGAACTGTGGGAAATGGCACAGACATAGGTGGCTGGTCACCGTCTCTTATGGTCCCATAGTACAGTAATGTGAGGGAGTTTGGCAGGAGCTGTAGTTGCTTTTGCTGACTTGCTTGCAACCTCCATGACGCAGTGTTCCCTCAACCACTTCCCATTCCAGGGTTTTCACCTGTCTCTTTATGAGGATCCCTGGTCACAGCCTGCGATGTACATTATTTCCCTCTATCATTTGTAGAAGGGCTGTGATCAGGCTCTGGTTTCAGCTGCCTAAGGTGTCCCCTGTACTCCCAGTCACATGCAGCACAAGCCTTTTACTGCCGGTCCTTGTCCATTCCTCATTGTAAGATTGCCAAGAGGCATATTTGGTTTTCAGAATTTTAACATACATTTCAAAGAAGCACAACAATTTAATGTTACAACTTTTCTAAGGGAAATGGTGTATGGAAAGGGAAGGGCTCTATCGTTTTTTGTTTTTCTCTTTTTGTTTGTGTTTAAATTGGGAGGTGTGATTTTTATTTTTTTATTACCTTCTCACTCAGACACCATGACTGTTTGTCTGTTCTCTCTCCTTAAAGACATACTTAGCTCTAGAGAATGTATTTAACAGACCACGTGTTATGTGAGTCTAAAGAATTCTCAATTACTTGCCTACAAAATGTGTTCTCTCATTTGGTGTTGCATTTTGTAAGATCGTTGTGTTGGTCCAATAAAATGTCTCTGTTACAGAAACTCTGAAATGTGTGTTTTTTCTAATTCAAAATGAATGGAATCATATTGGCTGCAATTAAAACTATGAGATGTATATTCCTGATCATTGAGGGGAGGTGGTTGGTGGCAGGGGTTGTGGTTTCCAGGCCAAGAGGAAGATCTCCCATTGTCAATATAGGGAGAATCACTTCATGGAGGGAGGTATCAGATGGTCTACTCCGGCCATCTCATACCTTCCTGTATGAAGTGATCCTTTTGGCCAGTTCATGGAGAGCATGAATCCATACGTGGATATTCTGTTAAGGACAGAGTCCCGTCCTACTCACACTAAGGGTAAGGAGAAATAGAGTGACCAGAAAGGTTCTAGGACACAGGGGAGAAGGGGAAGCTGGGGTGGGCTCTGAGGACCATGGAGACACAAGGAGCTGGACAATGCGAAAATGAGCAGGGATGTAAGGAGGAAGGGGAGGAAACCACGTAGGTGAGAGAGAAGCCTCTGGGTGAGGTTAGGGGATCAGAGGTCTGTTACTGGGGACAGAATCCATGACAATTAATCAATCTTCCCGGCCTGTCTTTTGACTGATACTGTGGACTTTTCTGACCAACAGGTAGGAAATGCATCTCTAAGCCCTCAGGTAAATGAGGCTCAGAGGTGCCTTTAGGTGTAGGAGGGACACATGTGACAGCCAGAGAGGTGACAGCACTAGCACCAGGATGCTGTAGCAATTGTGGCATTGCAGACACCTGTGCGCACGTGCTCTGCTGGGTCTCATCTTTTCTCCCCCTGATTCTTTCTTCCCGGCTCCTGTCTCGTGAGCACACCCTCCTGTAGGGTTCCAGCTGGCTCGCCCCTCAGCCCTTTTAGTGTCTTCAGGAATTCTCCTCCTCTTCAGCAATTCCCTCCCACATTGACCTTTGTTCAAACACTTCAGATCCTTTCAATCCAAGAACAGGATTAAACAGACAAAAATCAATCACTCAATCAATCAACGAAACAGGACTTCAGATCTTCAGCTGTAGGTGTTTCTTCTACCCACAAGTCCCCATTGCTTTTCCACTCACCCTCTGGTCATCTTCTTTTCCAAACTTTCGTGAGTCCTTCAAACACGTAGTTGGAATCCTTACTTTTCGTTCTCTCCTCCCCGAAACTATTCTGCCTTCTGCTCTCCTTCCTCAGTCAAGGGGAGGATGGCTCCAACTGGCAACAGCAGGGGCACACTGGCAGTAGCCCCTGACACTTTATCCTCCCCCACTACCCATAGCAGCCACTGCCCAGTCACCTCGTGCCATGTCATGTGCTAGTATGTTTCCCAGGTTTCATTCACTTCAATTTTAAGATAATTCACATGCATTAGTACCGACCTGGTATCTCACACATGTATGGAAGGAAATGGCCTCTTTTTTTTACCTGTGATTTCCCACTTACATTTGCTCTGCACAGACTCTGAAATGATAGATCTGAAATGCATAATAGATTTTCTTGTACAAGGCCTGAAAGCCTGAAGGTATCTCCATGTGCACAGAATCCCCCCAAGCTTGTCTCTAGACTGCCGCTCCCCACTTACCTTGTGCCACCTACATCATTCATCCTGCTCCAACATGGCCAGCCCCTCCATTGTTCCCCGAGAGGCCGAGTTGATCCACACTCCTCATCCTATGACGCACCTCCCTTTCTCCTCTTTACTCTGTCAACTCCTATGGAAGGCATGTTTCAGCCTTGCACATCATTTTCTCAAAGCCTTGGCACAGGAACTGCCAGCATGCTACAACAGCACACCACACTCTACCCGATCTAGGAACACCAGTGAGTGGGCCGATGTTCCTGGTGAATTCCTCAGTGGAGATATTCCTAGTGAGCTCCCAAAGGGCGCTACTGTGTCAGCAGCCGCTTATGTGCTTATGGAGTCACCAGACCTATAGTGCTGTGTACTGAGCTAAGCCACGTCAGAAAGGACTAAGCTAGGTAGCTGCCAGTAGTAGTCTCCTTTCTGTTGCTGACAAAAGGCCCCAGACTCTGGGCAATTTATCAAGGAATGAAATTTAATTGTTACATTCCTAGAGGCTGAGAAATCCAGGGTTAAGGGGCCGCATATGCAGAGAGGCCTTCTGCTGGTCAGGACTCCATGTAGGTTCCCACGGTGACACAGAGCACAACACATGGAGGGGACTATGCACGCTTCATGCCAGTGCAGTCTCTCCTTTTCTTTACGTGAAGCTGTCACTCCCCTTTCATAAGAGCACATTAATCTGTGAAAGGATTGACCCATTCAGGAGAGCAGAGCCCCGTGATCCAATCAGCCCTTAAAGGTTCTGCCGGTCCATACTGCCACTTTGGGGATGAAATTTCAACACGACCTTTGGAGGAGACAAATGTTCAAACCATAACCCTGCCCAGTTGGACAATATGGTATCCGTAGGAGATGAGATGCACACATGAGCCACTAGTGTAAGACTGAACATGCTGCTTAGCATGGAGATACTAGGAGAGAAGAAAGTGCCTAAGTTGAGGTGCAAACAATCATCAAGGGGCACAATATGTTGTACGAGGTGGGTTATGTGTTGTATGTATGAATGTTGAGGCTAAAAGGAATTAGGAAAAGCCCACGAATGTGGACTATAATGGCACAGAACAGCTGAAGGAGGCTTGATGTGACCAGAGTTATTGAAAATGTTAAAGTTACAATCAGAGCTACATTAAGGGACAGTTTAGCATGTTCCAGGAATTATTATTCTAAATGTTTTCCATAAACTCACCTAATGTCATGTCACTGAGTAACAAAGTTCTTGCTGATATTGGCTGTGATTTGAATGTTGGTGGATCCTGCAATTAATATGTTGGAATTTAGTCCCCAATGTGAATTTATTAAGAGGGGAGGACTTTGACAAGTGAATAGGTGGTGAGGAATCTGCCCTGATGAATGGGATTAGTGCCCTTATGAAAGAGGCTGGAGAGAGGCTTCTGTCACCTTACACAATGTGAGGACCCGTAGGAGCTGACATCAATGAGAAACAGGCTGTCAACAGACAGGAAAACCACTGGCACCTGGCATTGTTCAACTTCCAGAACTGGGAGCAATAAACATCTGCTGATTATAAATTTTCCATATAGCATCTTTTGTTCTACCAGCCTGAAGGATCGAGGACAGCAGTTGATACCATCAAGTGGGTCGTAGGGTAACAAATCCTTTGACATGTGGAAGTGGCTTTGAAATTGGGTGATGGGTTGAGGCTAAAAGAGTTTAGAAGTGTGTTGGCACTAATAGGCATTCAAGGGTGGTTCCCGTGATAGCTGAGAAGAAGAGGAGAAAGTCTCAGTCTTCCTTGACATTATTTGAGTGGACTTTAAGTGCATGTTGATAGAAATGTGGGTAGGAAAGGCCATTCTGGTAAGCTGTCAGACCCAAATATGGGACATGTAATTAGAAACGGGAGGAAAGGTGATGGTTGGTAAGTAGTAGCCAAACATTGTCGGCATTCTTCATTTTTGTTTTGGGGCTTTGTGGAAAGTAGAGCTTCTGAGTGATGAAGTAGGATGTTTGGCAGAAGATTTTCCTGAGAAAGCTGTTGATGATGTGGAATGCCTCCTCTTGACTGCTTAGGAGAAAATATGAGAAGAGAGAATGTGCTAAAGACAGAGTTCACAGTCAAAGGGAATGAAGAGCTACAGATGTGGACAATTCACAGTCTTGCCTCTTTGTAAAGAATGAATGAAACATGCTAAGGAGAGAACACCAGGAGTGTGGCCCAGTGAATGTTTGATAAGGAGATTAGCAGGGTCAGAAGAAAGCCAGGTGGTCTTCCACAAGACAATGGAAGATGATCTGGAAGGTTCCTCAGAGATCTTTAGGGGTGCCCTGCCCATGACTTGCTCAGAATGCCAGCACCTTGCCGAGTGTCTGATTTCAAGGCTCTGCAGTCTGAACTCTGGTGCAGGGCTGTTCCTTGCCAGCCCCAGCTGGGGCTCAAGGAAGCCCAAGGTCAAGGTCATGCTGCCCTTGTGGATGCAGTGAACCATAGCGAAATACATACAGTCCCATTTTCTGGGATGCACAGTGTACACAAACTGTGAGGACACAGCTACATCCCCTTACATTTTAAATGATCTCCATAAATCCTTGGAGCCCAGGCAGACAAGTGTCACAGTGGCAGGCTGAGTGCAGAGAGCCTCTGACATTGTCCAGTGGAGCCATGTTAACAGGGATGGCACTGAGACCTCAAACCTGGAGAGTCACCCACCCTCATCTGCAGCCTTAAGGGCCACAGGCACAAGATGTCGGGTGGGGTGGACCCAGCAAAGCCACGGCCAGAGGGCCACTTAGACCCTTGCAGTCTCCACACCAAACCCAGTGTTCTGGAAGGTAAGGCATCAAGTCATAGAAGAGTATTTGGGAACAGCACTCAAGAATCCATGTTTGTGCTGTCGCAATTTGGATTTGATGAGAACCTATTCCCCCTTTTTCCTTTTCTGCTCATCCCTTTTGGTATGGAAATGTCAGTGCTGTGCCTTCCCCAGCACTGTATGTTGCAAACCCTTTACTGGCTGGTTTCATTCCACAGGTTCCCAGGTCAAGGGGGCTGTGCCTCAGAATGAACTCAACCTGTGCCTCATATGGAAAGCTGAGGACTGAGATACATGGAAAAACTTTACACAAACCCATGTTTTTTTACCAAATGTGATTAGAACGGCCAAGAATGGGTTAAGTGAAACTTCAGTTAGCTGTGATGCTTCCTCCCTCTTACACAGGCAGTGTCACATGTAGTGTCCTTTGCTTCTGTGATGGCACAGTCATCTTGAGTCTCCTTGGTTTTTATTTTGTGTGCTTGCTTTGCTCTTGGATGAGAGGCTGTGGGGGCAATAAAAAAGGCATACTTTGGTGGATAATTGCACTGGATAATGGTATTAAGAAGTATCCAAATGGTAGAGGATGCCAAAAGATGTCTCAATAACCGATGGCAGTATCAAGGATTCAGGACCTGAATGTTGGAAAAGGTGGCCCTCCTGGGAATTACACATAGTACTTTTGGTTTGTTGGATCTTTCTCAGGAGTTCATTCCTAGGCCAGCCTTGTCACTCAGTCTCTTGTTGAATGTAGTCAGTGGGTGTGTGCGCACCGTGGGAATGGTACCGTGCTTCATATTCTTGATACACAGTATTTGATGTCACACTCCAATTCACCTTAAGGAGCTTTCTCATTCATCTTCCTTATCTAAGGGATCTGAGGACAGTGTATGTATTCTCACGGGGAAATCAAGGCAAGGCCGGACTGAAACTCTATTAATTACGTGAGTAGAAGCAGACTATTGGTTTTGCTACTATTTAATGAAATGGGTTGTTATGCTCCCTTGGTTGTAAAATAACTTCACATTATGGAGTTACTATATAGTCATGCACAATCTCAGAGATTTATCAGGACCTGTGAGAAGCTGTGTGTTTTCATTTTTGAGACAAAATCTCTGTTGCTCCAGGCTAGAATGCCGTGGTGACGTAGCTCATCTTAACCACTAATTACGGGATTCTAGCAATCCTCTTGCCTCAGCCCCGAGTAGCAGAGACCCCTGGCACCCGGCACGTCGGTCCCCGTGTTTCCATATATTTGTAGAGATAGGGTCTTGCTGTTGTTCAGGCTGTTCTACATGTCCTGAGCACAGGCAATCCACCCCACTTGGCCTCTAGCATGCCTGGAGTACAGGCGTGAGTCACCGCCCCAGGCCTGTGAGAAGGCTTTTTAAGAAAGTTTCTGGTGCTTCAAGAAGGAGTAGTAGTTACCCAACCTTCCATGTTCTATGCATTTTCTGGACAATGTCAATCCAGAGAATAGCCAGGAGGCGTGTGTAGTAAATAGTAGAAATAACTCCTGATGACAATGCTCCTAAAGAGATGGAACAAAATATCTTGACATAACGGATTTCAAGTCTGGATCCCCAGGCAGTTTGAAAGTCTGTTCTTCAGTGAGAAGAATTTTAAGTTTAGAGGCTCAGGAAGGTGACAGGCTTTTGTATCAGGAAAGATGAAATGACATTGCATGTAGTTGCACCATCGAGGACTTGTTGCCTCTTATGGGAAAGGGCTGGGGACAGTGACACCAGAGAAAGCTACTCACAAGGGCTGAGGGTGAGGGACCCTCATCCCCAATTTTAATGGGCTTTGTGGATTGGAGGGTGTAGGTCCTGCCTCCTTCCCTGTGCCTCCCACTACAGCAAAGTGTATTGTTGAGTGTGACATGGGCAAGTGTGGCCCTTTGGCAAAAATGATTCTTTAATTAAGGGGGCAGAACCTTGCTTCCCATTCTCAATGAGAACCCTGGTTTTGCTGTCTGTGAGGGTTTCACTACCCAGCTTGAAGAGTAAACAAATCAGAGCTGCTGGTGGGGAATGAGAAAATAAGACACATACGAGAGAAAGATCACCCCAAAAGTGATGGGGTCAGAAGGTCTGGTGCAGCTGATGACTGCAGCTGGCACCAAACCATGTGAACAGCTTTCTTTATATAGTACCCAAACAAGGTTGCTTATACTAAGAATGTTGCAAATCAGCAAGGAAAGTGAGTGGGAATATTTTCACCTTACAAGGTTAAGGGGAAGTAATGGTACATGGGGTAAGGATTATCTTTAGAGAGAGAAGGCTATGTGCTTTTAGGAAAAAGATAGAAAAGTATATAGAAGGTATGTGACTTCTGGCAGATGGAGCAAGGATAAAGGACTACTGGTTTTTAGAAGGGGAGGAGAAGCAGTTTAGGGGTCACTCCTTGAACGCACCTCTCGGGCTGTGAGGGCCATCCCACCTCACAGTCTGCACTCCATATCTCCTCCCTTTTTATTTCTTAGTTAGTACCAACTTATGAGCATATGATTTTACTTGGAGGAGTTGCTTGACTCCGATTCCACAGAAGAATAACAAGAAGCTATAGCTGTCATAGCTGTGAAAAGCTTTCCAGGGGTGACTGATTCACCACAACATTGCACAAAATCAACTCCCTCATGTGCCAGCTTCTTCAATTGTCCCCATGTCAGGGACTTTGCTTTCTGTCACGTGGTGGCTTGGTGGCAGATCATGCAGGGTGTCAATCTCAGCTTCTTCATTGGCAGCATTTGTCTGGGTCCATGTCTGCCCTACGATTCAGGGAGCCAATGAGGGCTGTCAGTTGCTCTAGGAAAAACACAAACATATCCTCTCTCCCATATTGGAATGGGGTTATGCCCTTGCTAAATACCAGTCAGCAGGGCCTTCAATAGCACCTCAGGACGTTTAGATTTAGGTGCATTCCATAGACACTGTGCTGTTGTATGTCCCTGGATATTAACATTTAACAATTTCAAAGTAAAAGGACATGATAGAGAAGGTTATGAGGTGTGTTTGGGATATATCTCCCCCTTCTTTAATTTGTTCTTATGAACTTTGAGAAAAAAATGAGAAAAAGACATAATGACAGCATGTAACTCAACTCAGTGAGGTGAGGGATAAGCTACCTTTTCAGCAAATATTCTATCATTAACAACTATAGTTGCACTACCCAGTAAAATTACCAAATGTCATTTGCCACCATGGGGAAGTTTCCCAAACAGGTAGGACCAGTGTCTACGAGCTGCCAAAGCATTGTACTCCCTTTTTAATTAATGCAGCAGCTATTTTATAATGGAGAGTTAAAACCTGTTTTGCTGTTGTGCTTAAATGCACCAAGGGGTTGTCATAACAAAATAATAGGCGTATGAGGAGTAGGAAAGATTAGTGAGCTGTGTTCTTTGCAAAGTGCAGTTGACTTTGTTTAGAGCTTCTATTGCAGCAGGTGTTAAAGAATGAGAAGAGTAAGGATGAGCTGTTCCTTTAAGAATGTCTAAAGGGGGCTCACTGCCTGTAGCTAAGTGGATAGGGTGCTAGCCACATACACCAGGGCTGGCGGGTTCTAACCTGGCCTGGGCCTGCTAAACCACAACAGAAAATCAGTGGATGCTGTGGCAGGCACCTGTAATCTCAGCTACTTGGGAGGCTCAGGCAAGAGAATCAAGTAAGCCAAAGTGTTTGAGGTTGCTGTGAGCTATGATACCATAGGAGTCTACTGAGGGGAGCATAACGAGACTCTGTCTCAAAAAAAAAAAAAAGGAAGGAAGGAAGAGAAACAAGAAAGAAAGAAAGAAAGAAAGAAAGAAAGAAAGAAAGAAAGAAAGAAAGAAAGGTCCAAGCATAACAAGACTCTGTCTCAAAAAAGAAAGAAAGAAAGAAAGAAAGAAAGAAAGAAAGAAAGAAAGAAAGAAAGAAAGAAAGAAAGAAAAAAGGAAGGAAAGAAAAGAATGTCTAAAAGGGGCTCAAAGTCTCTTGTAATAAGTTTTAATAAAGGATGGAGCCAATCAATATTTTATAGTAGCCGTAGAAAATCATTCAGGGTAGTTAACTGATCAATATGAATGTGGAGATTTTGAGAGTGTTGGGCTATACATAATTCAAAGGCAGTTTTTCTATTGGGTTCAAAACCTAAGTTCATATACAAAAGTAGGAACACATTCACATGCCTACTTTAAAAGCACGTTTTAATCTTTTTGAACTGTTTAAAAAAATAAAAACAATGCAGTTTTTAAATACTGTTTTGAAAATTTTAAAGTGCCATAATATACTTAGTTATCTTTATTTATAAAATGGTGTAATCTCGATTCAAAACTAGTAAGGTCAGAACAAATTGAATCAAGCAAATTCACACCTGTGCTTGCATTACTTGATGGTGAAGTTCACTTATGTGTTAGTTTGCAGTTAAAATACAAGAAGAAATAGGGATTGTCACAGTAGAGGCCCAATTTTAATCTTAATGTTTGTTAATTTTAAAATGTAAATGCCAGTGATGCATAGAGAATCCAGAAGAAACCAAACTGGACAGGGTACAATTTACACTATTCAGAAGATTTGGACGTTAAGGTTTCACTGAAGCTTGTGATTTTAATTAGCTTTGACCTTGTTACTATTACTTATACAGAACACAATACACTTTCAAACATTTGACTATATTTCTTTGAACACGATGCAGTTGCCATATGAAGCTTGAACTTAAAATTTGGATTAAAAAAAAAGGCATAATAAACTTCAATTCAATTTTATGTCCACAAGAGTTAAAAACATGACCCACCTTAAGGAGAAATTGATTCTAAAATTTTAAAAAATCTATAAATAATGAGACATTAAATCACTATATTAAAACAGATTCTTTAGCAAGTAAACACCTTGCAGTTTACACATACGCTTATATCCAGTTTAGATACAAGATAAAACTCACTACTTAAAGTGGTTCTACTTTGGCAGATACAAATATTTGTAATGAATACACCTGCTATAAGTAGTTCATCAGTGAAAACATTGTAGTTGATTCACATAGGTGTGATGGCCTCAGTCTCATTTTCATTAAATATATCTCTCACCGGATAACTAAGTTAGTTTAGATATTCTATCTTTTCACATCAGTATATTGGGAAATCACACCTAGTAAACAAGTGAAAAAAAACATTTCTGTGACAGTATAAATTATTCAGTTTTTAAAAAAATTTTTTTTGAGACAGAGTCTCACTTTGTCACCCTCAGTAGAGTGCTACGGTGTCGCAGCTAACAGCAAGCTCAAACTCTTGTGCTTAACTGATTCTCTTGCCTCAGCCTCCCGAGTAGCTGGGATGCTGAACTGTTTTTAAAGATGAGGTCTCCCTCTGGCTCACACTGGTAAGGAATGCCTGAGCTCGAGGAATCCACCCCCCTCAGCCTCCTGGAGTGCTAGGATCACAGACATGAGCCACCACTCCAGGTGCACTGGTGGCTTTCAAACACAGCAGCAAGACCCAGCCCTGCAAATCCCCGCAGGGTGGGTGGGACTTTGCTGACTCAGGAAAGACCAGGCCCTACCTGACCGCCCCAAGTCATATCTGGAGTGTACTGGTGACTGACAGTCATGGCTGCACCCCTTTAGTGCAAGATCACTCTGGTCGGAATGCTGACTGGCAGCTTGTGTGTAGTAACAGGGCACTGCAGACAGATAGCTGGGTCTCCACCACATCTTATAGTCTTATTGCCCTACGGGCTTTAAGTGGGCAACATGGGAAGACACTGGGGCAGACTGACAGGAGCTGGCCAGCCTTTGCTGTGCGGTGTGAGTCTCTTAGGGACCCCAGCCATACCCCTTCAAATTCCAGCCGGAAAGACCACAGATCACTGCAGGCTGAGAAGCTCCAAATCCTCTCAGCCTCAAGGGACCCCAAATCCTGCCACCTTGAGAGACCTCTTATCGGCTAACCTGGAAGGCCAGTACATGTGATTCACCTCAGCAGGAGACCTCCACCCCCAAGAGCACCAGAACCCTTCTAAGGGACAGGATCATTTTCCCTCACGGGAACAGAACCCTGCTGATCAGCCTGACCTGAGTCCTGGCAGTCAGGGGGCCTGAAGAGTCCTTGGGACTTTTCTGACCCTCACACCTCAGGACTTCCCTCAAACACCCTTAAGCATAACCATCCAGACTCCTTTGCCACCTTTCCCCAGATCAGCCAAGCTGAAAGGGAACGGAAGAAACCAAATCTGACTCACTTTAGCTGATCTGTCAGGACTGGTAGGGACCACCCCACCCCACCCATATACCCCCAGACCTCTCTGGCATCCATGGTGCCCAAATCTTCCTGTTCTAGACAGCCCCTCCTATGAGAGACAAGAGAACCTGGCTCTTGGCAATGGTCTGGGCTGGCACCCTCTCTTAGTACCTGCTCCTTCCACAGGAGCCTTGGCCCAGGAGCTGAGTGACTCAAAGACCCTTCCCAAATTCATGGTTGGAGCATGACCTGATAGGAAGTTGAGCACCATGAGCCCAAACAGGTCTTAGGAGGAGAGCCCAGAGGTAGAAAAAGGAGAAGAGGATGAAAGCCCACAGTGAGGGGGGAGACTAAAATCAGGCTTCAAGCAGTGTCTTTAGGAAAGGTGAGGAGGGGGACACAATAACAGGTATCTGGTCTCTGGAAGTCTGCAAGAGTTCTGGCCTGCAGCCCTGGGTGACCCTGTCTGCATGTGCATGGAATGGGGGCAGTTGGTCCTGTCTAGGATGTGGGGAGGGGAAAGGACACAAGTCATAGGAGAACTAGGGAAATGCTTAGTGTTTGCTCTGTGAAACAGGACATAATCTGGGGAGGGAGGGAGTCTGTACCCTTGTTTCATAGAGACCACAGGCTACACCCTACACTCAAGGTG
>CAUYPK010167071.1:0-12341 GCA_963574355.1 Loris lydekkerianus
ACTTCCCAGACCTCTCGCCAACCAACTACCATCTTTTCAAGCACTTCGATAACTTTTTCACAGGTAGAACCTTTGCCAATCAGGACCTAGCAAAAATGGCCTTCGTTGACTTCATCGAATCCCGAGCACCCAATTTTTATGCTGACAGAATTAATCAACTTGTGTTACTTTGGCAAAAGTGCACTGATTCAAATGGCGCTTATTTCAATTAAATTGAATAAATATTCACTGAGATATTACAGTTTAAAGTAGACTCATAAAAACGGACAAAACTTTTAAAATGACCTAGGGGCAGAGACCCCCAGGGACACTCCAGGCTGGGTTGGGGTTCGGGGAAGGATGATAATACAGGCTGTGCGGATTCTCCTTGCCTCTGGGGTCTTTGGCTGGGCCTGGGAATAGGACTGTAAGTCAACGGCCTCTCCCACCCCCATTCCCCAGAGAGCATGACACTTGGGGCTCCTTCTGGCCACATAAGTGTTTTGCCGGTTTGGGAATCTGGCAGGTCCATTCCCATAGCTGTGTGACCCTTAGCCAGTTCCTGAACGTCTCTGAGCTTTCATTTACCCATTTGGGAGGAAGAATAGGACCATCCAAAGCGAGCAATATGGTGTCTGGGTGCAGGGACGGCACTGAGGGGCGCAGTTCTGAGGCAGAAGAGGCTGCGGGGAGGGAGGAGTGAGAGAGGGAAGAGGCACGGGAGGGAGGGAGGGAGATAGGAGGAAAGGGGAGGAGGAAGAGGGAGGGAGATAGGAGGAGTTGGAGAAGGAAGAGGGAGGGAGCGAGTGAGCACAGCCCAGGGCCTGGCACTCTGTGGGCTGAGGGCACCTGCGCCTTCCAGCGGTCACTCTCGGAACAAGAGCTGCTTCCGAGATGCCGTTGAGTAAAAGGTGTTGGGACCCCCGGAGCCGGCCAAGCTTGCGCCTTGCTTCTCTGGAGACCTGCGCTGGTCTTTGTCCTGCTGAGCTGACCACCATGGGCTAAGCTGAAAACGCGTCTTGCCTTTGTTCAAGTGGGAAGGACTCAGATGCCCTTAACGTGCACCGAGGGCCTGCTGCGTTCCCACGTCTGTGCTGGGGACTTGCACGAACATTATCTCATTAAACCTCTCAGTTACGCTGTAAGGGAGAGTTTGTGTTTTGTTTTTCTGATGAGACCAGTGAAGCTCTCTCTGGGAAGTTACTTGCACACAGTCGAAACTTGGCTCCAAACAGATTTGTATTAGTTTGCTAGGGCCGCTGTAACAAAGTATCCCAAACCAGGTGGCTTAAACTACAGAGATGTGTCATCCGCCAGCTCTGGAAAGCCCAAGTCTGAATTCAAGGTCTTGGTAGGGCTGGTTCCTCCTGAGGCCGGGAAGGAAGGATCTGTCTCCAGCCTTTCCCCGGGGCTAGCAGAGGTGTCCTGCCCCAGCCCTGTCTTTTTATTAAGGATCTTGGTCATATTGGGTTAGGACCCACCCTAATTACCTCCTCTTAACTTGATTACCTCTGTAAAGATTCTTTCTCCCAATAAGGTCACATTCTGAGGTACTGGGTACTGAAATGCATGAATTTTAGAGGATGGTAGTTAAACGATTAACAGTTAACCCAGAACTCCTGATTATAAGCCTGAAGCTTGACTACATAAGTAGTGGTTGTCAAAGTTGGATGTACATTCTTACATTTACCTGGAGAATTTAAAAATATATATTGGTGGTTGGGTGACATCCCCAGTGATTATGATTTCATTGGCACAGGGTGTGTCTGGACATTGGGGTTTTTAAAAGCTCCCCAGGAGGAATTAAGGTTAGAACTGTAGGCTTAGTGCACCTTCCCACAACCATGTGCAAGGCCCCACCTCAGTGGAAGCCTGTGCTTCTCCTGGCTCTGCTGCCAGGGAAAGGAGATCCGATTTGGTTTTAGTGCCACAACCTTGGCTCTATTTCTGTACCTGTTTCCTACCCTTGAAGCACATCTGGTCTTCACAGTTGGCAGACTCAGAGCATAGCACACACAGTGCCTGACACACAGGAGGCCTTCATTCCGTCTGAAGAAGAAAGGAGAGAGACGAATCACAGGGAGGAATGCAAAGGAAGAGGACCAGGGGAATGCCGGGCTGTCCGGCAGGTCCAGAAGAGGGGAGAGTAGGGCCAGCCTGACTCTGTCCCCAGGGCTCAGAGGCATGGTGAGTGTCCACAGCCCGAACAGGAACACACAGAGCCGGGAGTCTGTCAAAGCAGGAACTCAACTTTATTGCGTCAAGCAGCCGCTTATATAGTGTGGGGAAGGGGCGGGGAAAGGAGGCGGGGGATGAGGTGCGTGACAGGGTTGGGCCAATGGCATGGTGCCACGTTAGCTGTATCTAGGTAGAGGCAGTTTCAGGCCGCGCCTTGCTGAGTCATTGCTACGTGGAAGTAGCTGATGGATCTACTTCTAGTCAAGCTTGGGAAGTTGAACTAGGCCTCAGGCACATGGCAGGGCCCAACAGGGGAATTGTTTTCTTGTTTTTATTTTGACAGAGTATTGTTCTGCTGCTGGACTAGAGTGCCATGGCCTCAGCCTAGCTCACAACAACCTCAAACACCTGGGCTCAAGCACTCCTGTGCCTCAGCCTCCCAAGTACCTGGGGTTACAGGTGTGAAACAATACGCCTGGTGAATTTTTCTATTTTTAGTGGAGACAGGGTCTCACCTTGCTCGAGCTGTTCTTAAACTTCTGATCTCAAGCAATCCTACCACTTGGACCTCCTAGAGTGTTAGGATTATAGGCATGAGCCACCTCACCTGGTCTGGTCTAGGGAAATTCTTGAAAAGATGTTTTCTGGATGAAGGGGGTTTCCTGACACTCAGTGGGGAGAATGTTAAATAAATAGTGCCTAGTGATCGATAATCGACCAGTTTTGGCCTCCCAGTGATATCACATAGGGCATCAAATCAAAGGCGCTACATTTGTGCCAATGATTGTGCATGAGGTAAGGACCTAATACCTGTATTATCACTTCCTCTTTCCAGCAAATTCCCAGGGCTGGCAAATGACAGTCCAATGGTGTCTCCTCCTAATGCTGAGGACCCAGGAAACAAAGAGTGGAACTCTGACTCCGTTGTTCTGTGAAGTAGGAGTTGAGTAACGTGGTTTTCTTGTAGCTGGGCCTTTTCTCCACCCTCATTCATTCCGTAGCATGTACTCATTTAATGATAAGGGAAAGTCTGCACAATTTATGAAGCACCCTCCAGAGCTAACTGAGGCTGACTGTGAATGAGGTAATTAGGTCTGGCCCTGCTTCTGTATACTGAGTGTGGCAGGTTCGAACCCGGCCCTGGCCAAACTGCAACAAAAAAAAATAGCCAGTTGTTATGGCGGGTGCCTGTGGTCCCAGCTTCTCGGGAGGCTGAGGCAAAAGAATAGCCTAAGCCCAAGAGCTGGAGGTGGCTGTGAGCTGTGACACCACCTCACTCTACCGAGGGTGACAAAGTGAGGCTCTGTTTCAACAACAACAACAGAAAGATAGTATTTAAAGCTGTTTTAGATGAAAGCTTTAAATAAGAAGAGAGTAAATCTAGTAGGTACTACATACTATCAGAGATGTGTGAAGTAAAGATGGTTAAGTACAGTGGTGACCTTTTTTTGACTTAAAAGAATAACTATGATTATAGAAAAAAAGGAGACAGACTCAGTGCCTCTTGCTCAGTGGCTAGGGTGCCAGCCACATACACCAGACCTGGCAGGTTCAAATACAGCCCAGGCCTGCCAAACAATGACAACTCCAACCAAAATAAATAAATAAATAAAAAACAGCCAGGCATTGTGGTGGGTACCTGTAGTCCCAGCTACTTGGGAGGGTAAGGCAAGAGAATTGCTTAAACCCAAGAGTTTGAGGGTGCTGTGAGCTGTGATGCTACAGCACTCTACAGAAGGCGATAGCTTGAGACTCTGTCTCCAAAAAAAAGGGAGAAGAGGACATGTATCTGCCTAGATCTGGCATTAAAGTGTAAATGATAACATAGTGTGGATTGGGGGAGTAGAGGTGAAGAGATATGAGTGCGTAATGAAGTCTTGTTCTTATTAGGAGGAAGGTATAGCTACCAATTTGAAGAAAGGATTAACAACATAGAAAAACTGGGAAAAAAAGATGGCAGAAACAGGTCCAAATATATAGATAATTACAATAAATATAAATGAACTAAACTGATCAGTTAAAGACAAAGACTGACAAATTTTTTAAAAATTCAGATATGTGCTGTTAATAAGAAATAAAACTAAAGTATAAGGAAATGTGAATGTTCTAAGTAAATGAATAGATAAAGATATATCAGTAGAATACTAATCAAAATAAAGGTGGTTTATCTACAACAATATTAGATAAAATGGGTTTAAAGACACAAAGCAAAAAGATACATAGCATGTACTCATTTAATGACAAGGGAAAGTCCGCACAATTTATGAAGCAAAAATGATGGAATTACAGACAAGAATGAATAAACCCATCACCTTAATGGGAGAGTTCACCATTCCTCTCTTGATGGTTGATAGGTTGAGCAGACACTTACCTTCCAAATATATTTAAAACTCATTGTAGAAAATAGAGGTAGATACACTTTAGACCTTGGTGGACAAAGATATTTTAAACAAGACATAAACATATTGATTATAACAAAAAAAAATTGATAAATATTTCTGTATAATATTAAGAACTTATTTTATTTTATTTTATTTGAAGTTTTTGGCTGGGGCTGGATTTGAACCTGCCACCTCTGGCATATGGGGCCAGCATCCTACCCCTATGAGCCACAGGCGCCGCCCAATATTAAGAACTTTTGTTCATCAAAAGATACCTTAGAGAAAAAAGTTTTCACAAAAGAGAATGGTCATGGTCATTACACATATGAAGAGACATTTAACCTAATTAATAACCGGGAGGTATAAACCAGGACTATAATGACACAGAATTTTATACTCATTCAGCTTTTAAACATGTCAATAGTCTGATAATATAAAATCATATTCAACCCTGGTGAGAGTATACATTTTGTAACTCATTTGGAAAAGTTTGACATTTTCTCCTAAATTTTGACATTTACATACTGTTTACATACAGGTTTCGTTTTGTCCGAAACGAAAAGAGAGAATCACACCATAAATAAATAAAAAACAGCCAGGCAAAAAAGAAATGTTAAAATTCTAACTCCTGGAACCTCAAATGTAAGTTTATTTGGACTTTGCAGGTAGATGTGCGTAGCTAGTTTAAGATGATGTCATACTGGCCCTTAAATCCACTATGACTAATATCCATAAGAAAGGGAGAAAAAAGACACAGGCAGAAACACATAGAGGAGAAGACCCTGTAAAGATGGGGATGAAGGTTGGAATGTTACATCTACCAGCCAAGAGATGCCCAGGATGGCGGGCAACCCTCAGAAACTGGGAGAGAAACAGGGAACAAATTTCCTCTCAGAGGCTCCACTAGGGAACTGACCTTGATAACTGACCTTGACTTTGGATTTCTATCATCCAGAACTGTGAGAAAATAAATGTATGTTGTTTTAAGCCTCCCAGTTTATGGTAATTGGTTATAGCAGCCCTATGTAACTGATAGGCACAGTCAATGGTGCAGAAATTCTACTCCTAGGCATTGACCACACAGAAATTATTTAATGTTTACAATAATTACCAAGGAAAGCTCACAGTATTTCTGTTCACAATAGCAAAAACCTGCAAAGAACCCTAAAGCCAGGCTGTAAAACAGAAAAAACATGGGCAGTATCTTGTTTGTGCTAAAAAAAAAAAAATAAATAAAAAATAAAAGAATAAACAAATTGTAGTTAATCCATACAATGGAATAATATTCAGTAGTCAAATTAACAAAATAACAGGAACACACAAAAATATGACTGATCTTAATATAATAAGTAATAAATAAATTTCAAAAGGTTGCATATAGTGTGATTCTCTCTTTAATAAGATTTTAAATGACTATAATACAAATATTTCCTTTTTATGAATAAAACAGAGCCAATTGAACTCCCTAAATGGAAGGCAAGGAAATGGTTAGCATGGAATTCAGCAAGATAGCTACCTCGAGTGGAGAAAGGCAGAGGGATAGGACAGGGGCAGCAACCACATGGCCAGATGTAAGGTATTGTTAAGGTCTTAATTTTTGCTTTAGATGGTGGATTCATGAGTGTTTATATCTACATCAATATAATCATATGTAATGAAAGAAACCATTCAAGCACCACTGAGGAAAGTTATCTAATTCTGTGCACCTGAGGCTACACACTCCCCCAAATTGTTGGGCTTATCCAGATTCCTTCATGATTCTAAAAACTGTTGCTTCTAGTTCACTTTAATTTTCACAAGGGTCTGGAAATTGGAATCATTTTTATCAAGCTAATTCTGTGACTAGTGGTGCGGTTAACCAATCTAGACCCAACATGTGAGTCTCGCTTGTTCTGGATTCAATGTGCCAATTTAGTTAGAAAGCTCAGTTGATTAAAATAAAGGATTCCAGAGACTGAAAGTTCATTCAGTTTAAGTAGAATAAGGTCAGTGGATAGAAAAAAAGAAAATAAATCAGTTCCTATGAAAAAGAAGCGCCTAAGTTAATGGAATGCATTTAGAGATGTACAGACAGCAAATAGCTTTGGCAAGAAGTGGTAGCTAAAAAACATGAAATCATAGCCCTGAAAAAATAAGTATTAATCAGAGATTATAGCAGGGATGAAAACAAATGAAGCAAACAAACTGAAAAGTCCCCACAATAACCAAAACCATGCAGAAGAGAACAGGAAATCGAATCTTCATTGCCAATGGATTAAGATGTAATATTTTGGCTATGTTTTCCTCAGTAAACATTTCTCCTATCTTTTTTTTTTTTTTTTTTTTAATGACGGAACTACTTTTGAGTTTTAAAAACAATGTATTTCAGGCATTTCAAGTAGCCGTATTCTGTAGATGAAAAATCATGACAGATGTGACAGAGCACGAATCTGTGTCACTTGACTACGTTAGCGAGGTTGAAATTCTTCCAAGATCTTGCAAGTAAGTTGTTTAGAAACAGTCTGAGCATAGACACAGGAGTCTGGGATTCTCGTTTTTGTTTGTTTGTTTTTGAGACAGAGCCTCAAGCTTTCACCCTGGGTAGAGTGCTATAGCATCACAGCTCACAGCAACCTCTAACTCCTGGGCTCAGGATTCTCCTGCCACCTCCTAAGTAGCTGGGACTATCGGCGTCTGCCACAATGCCCTGCTATTTTTTGGTTGCAGCCATCATTGTTGTTTGGTGGGCCCACCAGCTCAGGTGTATGTGACTGGCACTTTACCCGCTTGTGCCACAGGTGCTGAGCCAAGTCTGGGATTCTTAAGAGATGCTCACACCCAGAGAGAAAGGTTTGCCAATCTGGCAGCACTGAATTGGCCTGATATAAATTTGTGGAACTTGACAGCTTCAGTGATAACATCGTTAGTTTTGAATTCCAGGGCACAAAGACGTGAAAACTATGGTTCTCGTATTTCTTCCCTCATCTACTCTGTAAATAAAAGGATAAAGATATTATTAAGCAAATGTTCTTTAGAAAAAATTGATTTCTTCTCATGCTTAGAAATTTTGCTCTAGGGATAGTCACTCCTACTGTTTACAGTAGACATTCCTACCCTGAAAACTAAACTCTGAAGTATTTACTATGCTTAGATAAATCACATATTTTTCCTTGTGAGTATGTTCTGTCCAGGTTTTTACATACCATTGTGTAATTCCTGAAAAACTCTTTACAATTTAAAAGCACGATGTTGGATGCATTTGTGAAAATGGCTATGAAAGATTTTTGCTCTTAAAATGCTTGCTAAATAGCCTGGTTATAAGTATGCTTTGTTACTGAATTTGGCTTTGGCTCCAAGAATATAGATAAAACAGGACACAAAGAAATCAGGCTCTTTTTATAAAATTTGAATGGGAAGTTCGTCATGATGATAGCAGAATCTTAAAAGAAGATACACAAATAAATGCATCTGAGGAATCGGGAGACTTTCCTGGTTTCTGCCCTTCCCAAAGCTCCAATTCATGAACTACCCTCATATCTTTCTATAACTTTCCATTATGCTCTAAAATGTCTAAAATATCTAAACAGTCCATATTATTAGTAAAAATAACTCAATCCTAAACAGAGCCCAGAGAGGGTTTAGAACTTTACTGCTCTCATCAGGCCATTTTTTTGCCGTCCCCCCATATGTTTCATGAAGAAACCCTGAAGGCAATTCCCTCCCCGAGGCTTGGAGAGATTCATTAACAAGTGGAGCCTCTGCAGCTTCTCTCAAAGGAGGGCGTGGTGGTTGTTCTTCCCTGTGGGCCAGGCAGAAGCCATCAACACGGCCTCCCCAATTTCAGTGGCATTAATGGGATCTCAGAATGGCAGAGGTAGTAGTCTACCTGAATCACCAAAGACAGTGTGAAGGGCAATCAGAATGCCTTGGCTTGCATGCTATGCCCAGGGGTTCCACAAAGACCACACTGCCAAACAAGCTGAATTCACAGCAGAGTCCCTTTATTGAAGAGCTGGCCAGTGACTGCCTCAGTGTCCCAACATGGGGTTTCTGAGAGCAGCTCCGAGTGCTTAAAGGGTCAGGTTTTTAAGGCTCGGTCTGCATCCTGCTTGGCATGCAGGCTGCCCAGATGCACTCAGGTAGATTAACAAGCATTGCACAGAAGCAGGATTTTGCAGTTAAGTTAGTCGTATACCTTTGTCTCAGTACTTTCCCCACCTGGTATTTCTCAGAGGTCAGTCTGGGGACAGTTGATACTTCCTGCCCCGTTTCTCAGGGGAGTTAGACAAGAAGAAGTCAGTGAGTGCTTTCCCATCTATCCTGGGAGTGAACCAGAGTTACTTCATTTTGTTGAGGGCTTGTGGCCCAGAAATTTGCCAGGAGAGGTGGCACCTGTGACTCAGTGGGTAGGGCTCCAGCCCCATATACCAAGCGTGGCAGGTTCGAACCCATCCCCGGCCAAACTACAACAAAAAATAGTTGGGCGTTGTGGTGGGCGCCTGTAGTCCCAGCTACTTGGGAGGCTGAGGCAAGAGAATTGCCTAAGCCCAAGAGTTGGGCAACAAGGTGAGACTCTGTCTCAAAAAAAAAAAAAAAAAGAAAGAAAGAAAAGAAATTTGCCAGGAGTTAACCAGCATTTTTCCACTTTAGCCTAGCCTAACAGCAGAAATCTCTGATTCTCGTAAAGTTATTATGGTGTTCCTAGGAATGAAAAAGATAGGAAGTTATGTGAGTATTGCTTGATCTATAATAATAGGGAAAAACCCTCAATCTGAAAGCCAAAAACCTGACTGGAGTTGTGGCACCTTTCTGTGTGTGGCTTGCTCTGGAACCACAGATGGCCTGTTTCTAGCAAGTCTTTCTAATACAGCCCCAAGCAAACCTCTCTGGTATCCAGGCAGCTCTGGTCACACCTGCCTGGATCTCAGCCCTGGTGTCCTATCTAAGTCCTAGAGTTAGGAGGCTCCTATATCTGCTATTCCTCTATTCCTCCAATTCCCTGTTATAGTTAATATTTATTCATAATAAATTTTCCCTGTTAACTCCCTAGCCGGGCATTGTGGCGGGTGCCTGTAGTCCCAGCTACTTGGGAGGCTGAGGCAAGAGAATCACCTAAGCCAAAGAGTTTGAGGTTGCCGTGAGCTGTGATGCCACAGCACTCTACCTAAGGCAGCATAGTGAGACTCTGTCTCAAAAAACAAACAAACAAAATGTATTGTGTGGTTTCTGTCTCCTGCTTGGATCTAGACTGATACATAGAAAAATTAAAAAATGAACACTGATTATGTATTGAATTTGTTCCCCCAAAGGATATGTTGAAGCCCCAACCCCTGTACCTCAGAATGTAAACATATTTGGAAACAGGGTCATTATAGGTCTAATTAGTTAGGGGGACATTACAGGAAGTAGGGTGGGCTTCTAATCCAACATGGCAGTCATGGGCCTACCACCCAAAGAATGCCAAGAATTGCGGGAACCCCTGGTAGCTGGGAGAGGCAAGGAAAGGTTTCCTCTTTAGAGCCTTTGGAGAGGCTCCCCCCCCCCCAATAGTATAAATGTTCCACAGTTCATTAATCCAGTCCTGTGTTGAAGGGGACATGTTTTGCTTCCACATCTTTGAGAATGTGAATTGGGCTGCTGTACACATTCAAGCACATACGTCCTTATGGTAAAATGACTTTTTTCTTTTGGGTAGATACATAATAATGGGATGACAGGATCAAAGGGAAGGTCAACTTTGAGGACTCTCCTTGCCAAAAATTTGATCTTGGACCTCCAACCTCCAGGACTGGGGACAATAAATTTCTGTTGATTTAAGTCAGTGGTTCTCAACCTGTGGGTCATGACCCCTTTGTAACATGAAAATACATCGCAGCATTGGGAAGGTTGAGAACCACTGATTTAAGTCATCAATTTGTTAGTTTGTTAGGGCAGCCCTAGGAGGCTGACAAAGGTGCTTACCTCACACCATACACAAAAATTAACCTAAAATGTAAAATCTACAATTATAAATCTTCTAGAAAAATATTTAAGAGAAAATCTTTGTGACTCTGGGGCAGGCAGAGTTTTCTTAGAACACAGAAGAAGCCATAAAAGAAACAGTCAATATGTTGGACTTCATCAGAATTTAAAACACTTGTTCCTTGAAAGTGTAGGTAAGAAGATGAAAAGGCAGGCGGCACCTGTGGCTCAAAGGAGTAGAGCGCCGGCCCCATATGCGGGAGGTGGTGGGTTCAAACCCAGCCCCGGCCAAAAACTGCAAAAAGAAAAAGAAGATGAAAATGTGTACCACAGACTGGGGGAAAATACCCCTCACAGATCTGTCAGACAAAGGACTTACACCCCAAAGTAAATAAAGTACTCTTGTATTTCAAGAAAGAAGACAAACACTCCAATTTAAAAATACACAGAATATTTGAATGGAGACCTTACCGAGAAAAAGCACATGAAAGAATGTTCAACAGCTTTAGTCATTAGGGAAATGCAAATTAAAGTCATGCTGAATACCACTATATACCCATTAACTTGGCTACAATTAAAAAGACTGACCATAACAGGTATTGACAAGGAGGTAAAATAGTCGTAAGTCTCATACACGGCTAGTATGAGTGTCAAATGGTCATTTTAGAGAACTTTCTTTTTCTTTCTTTGTTTCTTTGTCTCTCTCCCTTTCTTACTTTCTTTTTCTTTCAAGATAGAGTCTCACTTTGTCACCCAGGCTGGAGTACAGTTACCTGATCGTAGCTCACTGTAGACTTGAATTCCTGAGCTCAGGCAATCCTCCTGCCTCAGCCTCCTGAGTTCCTGAACAATAGGTTTCTGCCATGACATTTGGCTCATTTTTCAATTTTAGTAGAGACTTGGTCTTGCTCTTGCTCAGGCTGGTCTCAAACTCCTGACCTCAAGCAATTCTCCTGCCCGAGCCTCCCAGATGGTGAGGATTACAGGTATAAGCTACCACACCTGACCTAATTTTTAAACAATTTTGTAGGGACAGGGTCTCACTATGTTGGCCACCTGGTCTTGAACCAGGCCTTCTCCCTCAGCCTCCCAAAGTCCTGGGATGCAGGTGTGAACCACTGCTCCCAGCCGTCTTAAACTTTAAATATACAAATTGCTATAAGCAAACCATTCCAATCTTAGGTCTGCCTAAAAGAAAAAGTCATAGTTTACATAAACACTTATACCTAAATATTCATAGCAGCTTTATTTGTAACGGCCCCAAACTGTAAATAACCCAAATATCCATCAACAAGTTAATGGACAAAAAAAATTGTGGCATCTCCATGCAATGAAACAATACTTAGGTTAAAAAAAAAGAATGAATCAGTAGATTTACACAACATGAATAAATCTCAAAATAATTATGCTGAGTGAAATAAGCCACTAAGAATACCTACTGTATTATTTCATCTATATGACATTCTAGAAAATAAACACTAATTTATGTAGAGAGAATTCAGGTCACTGGTTGCCTGAGGACTCATTGAAAGAGGAACGGACTTTCGATGGTGCTGGACTTGCTCAGCATTTGTGGAGATGGTTTCATGGTTGTATATATTCACCCAAGTATATCAAATAGTACACTTTAAATATATGCAATTTTTTTTTACCAGTATGCCTAATTATGCCTCCACAAAGTTGTAAAAGTGGAGGAGGGGAAGGAGCAAACATTCGCTAGATCAGGGGTGGCGAACACGCGGCTCTCCAGCCGCATGCGGCTCCCGGCCAAAATGAATGCGGCTCTTTGCCTCTTATCATTATTTTGTATACTGTGGCTCTTTGCCAAGTTTGGATTTTGTTATGCTGCTTCTGAGGAGGGAC
>CAUYPK010167080.1:0-37510 GCA_963574355.1 Loris lydekkerianus
TAGGGACTAAGTATAATCCCCTAAGTACAGAGCTAGGGACTAAGTATAATCCCCTAAGTACAGAGTTAGGGACTAAGTATAATCCCCTAAGTACAGAGCTAGGGACTAAGTATAATCCCCTAAGTACAGAGTTAGGGACTAAGTATAATCCCCTAAAGACAGGCAGGCAAATAGTATTTTTTTGTCAAATAGGCCACTGTGGTCCTGGCTAAGGACCCCTGGGTGAGGGTTCTCCTCTGTGCTTCTCCCCAGCAGGCCTCCCACCAGTTCCGTGAGCAGGAAGCCCATCTTTATGGATTGTTTCAAAGTCCTCCCTTACCCCTGGCTTCCAGTTAGATTTGGCAGTGCAGGGTTTTTGGAGACAGCTGTAATCCAGGTGGGGTTAGGAGAACTGGAGCTGCAGGTACAGATCCTGGAGTTTTAGTTTTGACTGTTATTGAAGACCCAGAGTCCTTGGATCACCTAGAAGAACTCAAGAGCAACCTGGACATCCCACAGCGTTCTAGCAGTCGTGCACCTGTCTGCTGACTACGGGCTGCTGTTTTACTACTATACTCCGGTCCCCTACCTCCTCCGGGTGTGTCCCCTTGTGTTTTCTTCATCTGCATGTGCTTATGTAGACTACCTGACTTCTGTCTCAGTGTCTTCCCTGTGGAGTTGCCTGTCATTTTATCCCCTGCTTTAGATATCACCAGAACGTCCTCATCCTTGCCACCTACTCCTGGCTTCTACCCTGTGTTCTCCATCAGGCTGTCTCTGCTTCTCTCTGCTGGTCACGTTGTCTGACTCCTTTATTGTTTTATGCCCTGGCCTTACATGGAGATAATTTGCATTATTTCAAGGGTAACTTTGAGGGTTCAAGACTTCTGTGCAGAAAGTAATGGCAGAGAAGGTGGAAGAGCAAGAGAAATAAAATTAGAAGTGGAGTCTGCAGATGAAGCTTATTGCTGCAATCGTGATAAACTTGAATGAATAAGAAGCTGTTTCTTATGGATAAGCAAAGAAAAGTGGTTCCTTGAAATGCAACCTACTGTCAGTGAGGATGCTGTGAATATTGTTGAAATGACAATGGAGGATGTGGACGTTGGTAAAATAGCAACAGGGTTTGAGAAGATTGATGCCAGTTTTGAAGGAATTTCTGTCACGGGTCAAATGCTATCAAACAACACTGCATGCTATATTGCATAGCAAACTATATTGTTGTCTTATTGTAAGAAACTGCCACAGCCCCCCAACCTTTAGCAACTAACACCTTGATTAGTCCACAGCCACATGAAAGCAGGACCCTCCAGCAGCCAAAAGATTATAACTAGCTAGAGGCTCAGGTGATTATTAGCAACTTTTAGCAATAAAGTGTTTTTAAATGAAGGTATGTGTAGTGTTTTTTTTTTTTTTTTTAAACAATGCTGTTACATACTTAATACACTACAAATAGTGTAAACATAACTTTTATATGAACTGGGATAGCAAATAATTACAATACTCACTTTCTTGTGCTGTTTGCTTTATTATGGTGTCTGGAACCTAATCTGTATGTTTGTGTAAGGATGTTGTTGGATTTGCCTAAGACTGTTATTTTGACAGGGTTCCACAATTCTCAGTGAGCCATGTTTTGTTTGTATGTAGATCACATGTGTGTGTGGGGGAAGTTAGGCACAGAGTTGTGTAGACACTAGGACTCTGGGCAGTACACTGCTGATTTAATGTGCTAACAGGCACGTCCATGTCCAGGACGACGGCCCCGATTGGTTCTCTCATAGCTTATGTTGAGGAACTGCTTCTTTCCTCTCTGAATTGACTTCCTTTAATCTCAGCGTATACACAGGGTGTCCGTAGAGTTGGTGTGCAATTTACTATGGTAAACTATTTTAAATTGCATACGAACACTGTGTACACCCTGTATAACAATTTTTTTTCCCAAAGTTCCCTGTATAAGCTACCTCTTTTTTAAACTTTTGAACACTTGTCTGTAGGGAGTTATAGAAAATATTGGATATGGCCAAAATGAATGACCAGTCTGCCACGTAGTCAAATTTGTTTAGCAGATATTTGAAGAAGAGGAATGAATTCTGCCCAGGAGTTTTCTGGTCAAACCATACACCAATTTATATTTTGCCTATTATAAGCAGCGATGGCTTTAGAGATACCTCTGTTGCATACAACTACATAAAGTATGCACATTTAGAAAAAAAATATGCATGTCTCCCTGTATAGGTTTCTTTGGAATGAGTAAGGTTATTTTTATGTAGCTAAATGTTAAAAAAAATAAGAAACTGAGAAATGTTATTAGAATACACAATATTAAAATAGTTAAATGTCTGATTTGCACGGTTTATTCTGTTTTAACTTGACAGTTCTGTACTTTGCTTAAAAGTTCAAGTATCAATGATAAAAATGATTATTTATAGTCAGGTATTGTATGAGGGATACAGGTTACTTTCCTTATTCTTTTTTACAAGCATTGTTAGCACAGTTTTTTAAATACACAAAACATTAAAAATTTTGATGTTTAATTATTCTTATTAGGGAATCCTAGTGTCAGAGCTGCCATAAGATATCTAATATTCTCTTAACTCTTCTTAGAGAGACACTTTCTAAGAGTTTGTAAATACTGACAGCTTAGGGTCAATTGTTCTTTTGTTATATTCACCATTTGCCTTTGAATGTAAATTTATTTCTGACTAGTAACTATCCCCATAATGATATTTAAGAATATGAGAGGACAATTCTACTGATTTTGGTTGCTCTATCTAAGGAAATTATTATTTTAAAATGTTTCTTATTAATATGAATACCTATGTTCAATGGAAAACTAAGAACTTGTCAAGACCTAAAAGCCATGTACCTCTCCTTGGAAACCATTAGAAAGTGATGATTTGGGGAATTATTCTTGTTAATGGTTTGATCAAAATTATTATTGTCACTATCATTATTACTATTTTGTTGGAATAATATAGTTGGAAAAATATGACTTTTAAAGTGACACAAAGCAGGCTTCATATTTGACCTTGAAGTAGCTTTTGACTTTAGGAATAGCAGTTAATTTTAGTAACTGACATGGTTACAAAGATAAATAACTCATTGGTTTTTAATTGATAACAGATGATATAAGAAAGGTAGAGTCTCTGTTTTAGAACTTGGGACATTTTAGGTGCCTAATTATTAATTCTCTCTCTCTCATTAATTCATGTGTGACTCTCTCTGCAGTGTCTCTGCCAGCAGGCCTCTCTTCTCCAGCTTACTTGTCCTTTCTACTTGATGAGTACCTCTCTGTCTACTTTTTGCATTAATCTACATTTTAAATTTTGGCTTACCCATCCATGTGTGGTTAAAAAAACAAAAAACAAACAAACAAAAAAAAGAAAAACACCAAACTTATTTAATCATCATTAAATTACAGGTAACCTAGGTTAACAAATATTGACCCTTACCCACGTGATAGTCTGGTTTTAGATACTGCCAAAATTCTACTGAGAAAGCTGCAGTCTTCACTTACCTTATTTATATAACTTTCTCAACTATTTTGCGTTATTTCTAAAGAATGATAGTTGGAGAAAAGTAGACTGAGATGTTTCTAATTAAGCCTGACCTTTCAGTTCAATGGATGAAGTGTGAAACATTTCACTGTGTTTAATTCACGGTTTTATAATAACTTGGAGTGTGACTGGATATACAAATTAAGAATGAAAAAGGGAGAAAGCATAGGAGGTCCTTATCTCATTTTCCCTAGAAGGGAGTGGGCCTGGGAAAGTAGGAGAAAGAGAGTAAGGGAAAAATAAAAGAATGAAATGGGAGAAAAACAAGTCTGGCAAATGATTTTTTTTTCCATTCATGTATTCGACACATATTTATATTGTCCGTGAGTACCAGGATCATATTAGCCCTGAGCATACATGGATGATTAAATAATAATTTAAAAAATGGCTAAAACTTGCATAATCCTTGCTTTGTAATCAAGCTCTAGAATGATTTTCTCTTCACAATAAATTGATGAGGTAGGTGCTCAAGGGTCTCCATTTACAAATGAGGAAACTGAGGGATAAACCAGTTAAGTATGTAGAGTCCTCGGGTAACTCAATCCCAGCCAGCCCTGCTCTTGAGCCTTTAGTCTTGATCACAACACTCCCCTGACCTTTCACGAGAGTCTTACAGTCCGTGAGCATTGTAATTGTAGTGAAGGAGATGGGCAGTTAGTAGACATTTGTTAACAGGACGAAGAGCATAAAAAGATGATGGAGCCAACATGAAAGCCTTCTCTCCCGGGTTCCAGAGGTTAGGAGGGGCTTCCAGAGGTGAGATTTAGGCCTGCTGGTGGGTAAATGGAGGTCGGGCAGGTGAGGGGAGGCCCAAGGAAATTCAAAGAAGGTTGAGCTCCATTAGTATAGGTAAAAATTTTGCATTTACATTTACTTTATATAAGCAAATGTATATTTCTTTGTATAATTATATAAGTATGCATTTCTCTTTATGTGAGAGAAATCATTCTTAACAAATGCATCCTTCTATATTAGGTGTATTAAATAGAAAAGTGTCCTTTCATGTTGTACAAAAGCTGTGGAAACCTGCTGTGTAGATTTCCAAAGCCATTGATACAGCTGAGATTTTAATTATAGTTGTGCTGTGATGAAGGATGATGTGGAGTTATTTCTCTGCCACAAGCATGCAACTTGTAATCGCGTCGCAGGTTTTTAAAAGAATTGAAGCTGTGTCTCTGAAATACAGCCTGATTTGCAGAAGCATCAATTAAGACATGAAGTTGAGTCTGGAAGACCCAAACTGGCTTAAAGAACTGCCTTTACCAAAAGAGCAAAGGATCCTTATTATAATGAGAACCTTTCTGAATTTTCAGTGCGTTTGTGAGTAAAGTAACTGAAAGAAAAAGTGCCCCAGGTTCCTGTACATAGAGTGAATGCTTCCTCAGAAGACGTGCTCTTTTCCTTCTCGGATGCATTACCTCCACTTTCTCCTATTTAAAGACTAAGTATTGCTGAAACAGGAGCGTGTTCTCCTATTGCCTCTCTGTAAAGTTGTTTTGGTCCTTCCAGTCCTTAGGTTGATCCTGTAACCTTCCTCCATGCTGGCACCTATACTCTCACTATATCTTTAGCATCACCAGGGCATCTGCTTTATTTCCCCATAATTTTTAGTAGATCATTTTGTCTTTTTCCAGACTGTGAGCTCCTTCCGGGTGGAGTGCGTGATGCACTGTGCTCATTAAAAGTCTGCATCAATAGATTGCATCACTAAAATATTTTCTAGTAGGGAATAATGCTATTTCAATTAAAAATGCAAATTCACTGCTCCCTAGAAATGCAGAAATTGTCTATTATCTGTATGTGTGTGTATTTTGCCATTTCATAGTCAAGCTTGGTCTCAACTACAGGAACAGCAGAATGTAACTGGAAGCCTCATAAATTGGAGCAGAGATTGAGAGCATCGGGCTGGAAAATCTGACGGAATCAGACACACACACAAAACTGAAAACTTGCCAAGAAAACTACTCAAAAATAGGGAATGAAAAAAATTCTTTTGGATATGTAACATATTAGATATATTCCTTTCATTTTGTTATCACAGTACCTTGAGGATATTCTGTTCCCCAGTTTATATACTAACTTGGAGCAGAGTTATCACACACAAAATACTAACTAGAAAGAAACACGCTGAACAGTCAGGAATTTACTTTCGAACTTGTTTGTACAGGTGTGTTTTAGGATTGTGATCATAGAATAAGTAAGTTTGCCGCATGCTCTTTTCATTTAATATTTCACTGGACACAATCTTCAATGTTTTTAATATCCTTTCAAAAAGTCCTTTTAAGGATGGGCTACAGTCCATTGGTTTATCAGTCCGTTCATTCATCTACCACTTATTGGACATTAACTGTGCCAAACATTGTGCCCTCCCTCAGAGATACAAAAGCCAACAGAGTAAGTCCCTGCTGTCATGTAACTTGTGTCAAAGATAAGTTAGTGTGCCTGGGATGGTGAGTTTCACCTGTCAGCTTGACTAGGCTAAACGTTGCCCAGATCTTTGGTAAAACAGTATTTCTGGAGCGGCGCCTGTGGCTCAGTGGGTAGGGTGCCAGCCCATATACTGTGGGTGGCGGGTTTAAACCTGGCCCTGGCCAAACTGCAACAACAACAAAAATAGCCGGCCATTCGGGCATTGTGGCAGGTGCCTATAGTCCCAGCTACTCGAGAGGCTGAGGCAACAGAATCGCCTAAGCCCGGGAGTGGAGGTTGCTGTGAGCTGAGATGCCATGGCACTCTACGGAGGGTAACAAAGTGAGACTCTGTCTGTACAAAAACAAACAAACAAACAAACAAAAACAGCAGTATTTCTGAGTGCACCCATGAGGGTATTTCTGAAAGAGAATAGCATTTGAAAAGATAGAATGAGTACCTTGTCTAAGTGGTGGGGCATCACCCATCCACAGGGGGAGGGAATAAAACACAGAGGCAGAGAAAAGAGAAGTTCCATGTTCTCCACCTGGGCTAGAGCATTCATTTTCTCCTGCCCGCCAGCAGCATCAGTGCTCCTGGTTCTTGGGCCATCAAACTCAGTCTGGATTTGCCCCACTGGCCTCCCTGACTGAACTTCAGGCCTTCAGACTGGATTTCACTGCTGATTTTCCTAGCCTTTCCATTGTAGACAGCAGATTGGCTTCCACATTATAGAAGCCAAGCCATCATAATAAATCTCTGCATATTCATAGGGAACATATCATATTAGTTGTCTTTATTTGGAAACCCTGATTAATATATTAATAATAGCCAGTACTGTTAATTGGCTAACGCAGTATTCATGTCCACCACCTTCTCTCTCATCACTTCCAGAAATTGAAGCTGAAAAAGAAATCCTTCACCTACCTCCCCTCTCTTCCTGGCAGCGTTGGTTATGTGAAGTTGTGGCCTGTAGGATTTAAGTAGAAGTCTGACACTGGAATTTGGGGAACTTTTTGGCTTTTGTTTGTTTTTTTTTCTTAAAAGAGGCTGGAACATTGAAATTTTTTTTGATCACTATCCTCTTCCTTCTGCCTTTAAAGAAAATTGGTTTCTGTGCGATGTCTGGGATATTTCAACTATAAGCATATAAGCAGTATTGTAAGGATGTCAGAGCAGAGATGTAGAAAACTCCTGTGATCCTGTTGGCATCACTGAATACCTAAAACAGAGCCAGCCTGTAATTATTAGTACACTTACTATGGGAGAAAAATGAACTCAATTACTGAAATCTCACAATCTCTATTAGTCAGACTTCCTTTTATATATTGCTGCACGTTATTTTTACAACTTGGTGTTTCAATGTCTTTAAGTTACTTTCATTTTATTAAATTTTAAATTATGCTAGAATGAATAGCGTCATATGTAAAATTTTGAGCTCATTGCTAATTATTCTAATAAGATAAGTTGCTGACTGTGTAATTGCTGGATGTAAGTATATAACTTTAGATTAATTTAGGCTATATTGATGTCTTAAAAGTTCGGAACATTGCATCTTCCAAAATTTATACAGCAACCATTTCAAATGACTGGTACTTCCTAACTATACATTTTCAATTCATTATATTCATTTAATGATTGCAAATATGGATTTTAATTCCAAAATTGAATTGCTCTCTATGAGAAATAAGGATTAAAAGGGACCGAGTGGAACAATAATAGATGTCCGCGAGCCTTTTGTACAAAGAACATTTCCTTGTGTGTTCTGCAGGTAAAAAGAGAACTCGACCTTGACATCTAAGATGACAGAAAGAGAATTGCAATGTCAGGAAATACTTGTTCTCACCCAACTTGGATTTTCTTCATCCTTCTAAAATATCTGCATATTTTTTAACCCAGAAAATGTGTCAAGAATTTGTACAAACTCCAGTAAAATTACAGCCAATAATGCTTTTTGTATTTATTTTAAAAATAACTGCAAGTTTTCAGGAAAAAATGCCAGTGAAAATGGTTGTGTTTACCTATTATTATAATTTCTTATCACTTTTATTTAAAAAAGAGTTCAGCAAAACTCCAAAGACCTTGCATATTTAACATTGTATAATGTTCAAACTTTTTCATATAAAATGTGTGAATCCTATTGGCAGGTTCAGATGATTCTTTTCTCTTGAACATAATCTTCTGTAGTTTTGAACTATGGAGCACATATTGAGTTAGCAGTTATACTCAGTTCTTCTATAAAGAAGGCAGAAAACTTTTCTCTGGGAATTATTTCCTAGAACCCTGAACATGATCTAATTAGAAGTACAGATCTAACCTTTCCTGGAGTTTAAATGATCTCTATGTAATCTATAGAAGGCTGTAGGAATTCACCTCCCTCTTTAATCTGTTTTCATGCCTTCCATGCTCCTAAATTCTCTGACTTGTGTCCCTTAACTGGAAAGGAATCTTTTCATTCCGTGTCTTCACGGAATGTGCCTTCAGCTGCTATTTGAATGGAGTCACTGGCACCAAAAACCTGGATGAGCAGCTTGTGAGTCACTTTCAGTGGGAAGGACAGAAAAGCAGAGTGGTGTCGATAGTGACAACTTGCTGAAGTCCAGTGAAGGGGAAAATCAAGATAGGAGCAGCTCAGTGCAGACATTGAAATGTATCAGAAGGTAAGATTTCCAGAAAGTGTGTTTTCTTAATGATTATTGAACTTTAATCCTTTTTCACGATGTCATCATTGCCTTTCCCACTTACATGTAGGCTGGGTTGAAGTTGCTGAGGTTGCTTTCTCTGCAGCAAGTGGTTTTGCAAATACTGGAGGATGAAGGTGAGTCTCGTAGGGCTCACTGTCGTTTCTCACTGACTTCTCTACCTTGTAGTTTGCATAATGGCTTTTCTCCTCCAAAAACCTGTTCCCACTCTGGGTGCCAAAATACATATTTATCTTCCTGCTGCAGACTATTCCAACAGTCAAGGGATCTAAAGCACAGCTTATTTTACAAGCATCTATATTTATAAGGGTTCTTCGTACACTCAGATGTGGTCCTCTACTTAATCTCAACAAAAGGTGTTAATGTCGCTGAGTTTTTGTGGTAATTGGCTGAATTCCAGAATATGACTCATGCAGAATCTAGGTTGCCTTTAAGGAAAACATAAACCAGACACTGAAAAAGCTGTTCAAGAACCCCTATGTGATATCAGTGGAAATAGTGATTTTAGATTTAATCTTGCTGGCTGAACATGACAGCCCGTATCAGGGGCCTTCACCTACCGCCTCTTAATAAAGCAACCAACAAGTTTTCTGTATAAAAACTACATATTTTTTTACTGTGTTGGCTAAGTTTTGTCAGGGAAGGTCCTTATTACAGTTAAAGATAGAACATTGTAGTGATAGTTTTAAAGATTTGATCCAATCATGAGTATTTTGGGATGGGCGATGGTTTCTGTGGTGCCTTTGCTCCATTTTATATAATACATATAATAGCTGGAAAGATATGTAAAAGAGCATGTACCCTAGATCAGCAGAATGACAGAAAAAAGAAACACCATCAGCCTTTTATCTGTCTCAGAGGTTTTCAAGAATGCTACATTTAGTTAATTGAACAGACGTCGATGATAGTTCTAATTTTAAGGAAGCTGGGACCAAAAAGGTAAAGTTGAATATTAAGAGGAACATATGTTTGACTCTCATTCTACTTCTGTTTAAAAGTACTTGTTTACATGGTCAGTGATGGTCTGTTTATACATGAGTGCATGTAAATTTGATGTCTAGTGAAAACATCACAGCCTCCCATGCAAAACTGGACCTGACAATGGACGATGAACCTGTGAAGAATTCTTTTAGCTTTGGCCTGATTGATCGGTTCATTGATTGTCAGTTCATCTATTTAGTCCATGAATGGTTCATTGGGTTTCTCCTGTGTGTTGGGCTGCGTTCTGGCTGTGTAACAGTAAGCAAAAATCAGCATGCTCTTTCTACTTCTGGGGCTTATTGTGAAGTAGGGGAAACATATTAATCAAATTTACTATACATCGCAGCTGTGATAAGAGCAACAGAACAAGAGGTGGATGATGGCTATGTGACTGAAACATTGGGGATTTTACCTAGTCAGAGAGGTCAAGGACCTAATGCTTGAACTAACAGTTAGGAGATGTCAGTGAGAAGAGAAAGAGGAGGAAGGAGCAGCCTGCACAGAGAGCCGTCCGTGGGAGGGAGGCCAGCTGTCTGAGGGGCTGAAGACAGACTGGCGTGGCTAGGAGGCGGGGAGGGATGTGGCTCACCATGAGGCTGGAGGGGATGGCTGAGAGCCTCCCTTTATCCTTGTCCTAAGGGTAGTGTGAACCCATTAAAGGTTTTTAAGCATGTGAGGCAGGGAGCACGCAAAATGACTGTACCATGATAAACCACTTTTCCAAAGACACCACTCAGGTTGTGGCGTTAGAAAGAATTAGAGGGACAAAAGTGTACACCTGCTATCTGGCGAGGGCTTTTTAAGGATTCACGAATGACAGGACAGCAAAAGGAAGACTGGGTTGCTCAATCATACTTCCAGAAATTGGTAATGATGTTTGTGATTCCAAATCCTGCTCTAAGGAACTATGCATACAACATTTATAATGATGATAACGACGGTGGTTGGTGAGGTTGGCTAACACAGGCGGCTGTGGCTCCGTCATGGAGGGCTTCACACATAAGCTGTCTGATTTTGTTTGTTTGCTGGTTTCAATGATTTTTGTTTTATTTCTATATTCTTCAGATGTAAGAAATAAACACAAAAGGCAACGTTCCCTCCCAGCTCTCTTCACATGCAGACAGAAACACATACAAGCAAATAGTCTGTAATTTTTAATTATAAATTTTTAATTTTATATAAGTCATGTTATAAGTGTAATCTTACAACCTAACTTAGAAACTCAACTTGTAAGTGGAGGTATTTTCTTGTTGAACAGACATCTACAGCTCCACGTTGATGACTGCGTAACAATCTATTGTATTGAGTGACTGTAATTAATAGTTTCCTCCTTGATGGACATGTGTGTTGCTTCCAATTTCCCCCAGTACACAAAACTGGAATCAATATTCTTCTACATAAATCTTTTTGTTCATTCTGATTATCTTCTTAGGATAAATATCTAGATGAGATTGTGAGTCATTTTGTGAACTGGACTTCATGTATACATTTAAAATTTCAATATATTTGTGAATTTTCTGCCCTCTAAAAAGTTTGAAATAAAACTTTATAATTTTTATTAAGTCTCTTTGTAAGTTTCAGAGATAATGTCCTTTATCCCAATTTGCTGCCAGGACGGGATAGATTTCTCCTGTTAAGATAATTATGTTTGGGGCTAATTGCAGTGGCTCATACTTATAATTCTAGCATGCTGGGAGGCCAACCTCAGGAGTTGGAGACCAGCCAGAGCAAGAGCAAGACCCCTTCTCTACTAAAGGTAGAACAACTACCCAGGCCTTGTGGCAGGTGCCTATAGTTGCAGGTACTCAAGAAGCTGAGGCAAGAGGATTGCTTGAGTCCACGAGTTTGAGGTTGCTGTGAGACCTCAGCAATGACACCATGGCACCCTACCCAGGGTGATAGAGTAAGACTATATCTCAAAAAAAAAAAAAGAGAGAGATAATTCTACCTTGTCTTTCTGATAGATTATAAGTAGTACCAGTTTCTTATGCTAATTTTTTTTAATTAATGTCATTCTTGCCATATCTTTTTATCACATTCTGGTGCATTCATTTTTAGCAGTTCATTTAAAATGGCTAAAGATTCTTAAAATATTTCAGTGATTAATATAATAAGCCATTTCTTTGTAGACTTTGGAGGCATCACTTTTATGTATGAATTGTATGAGATTTTGGGGAACCAGATGCAGTTGACCTTATTATAAAGACATATTTTTCTTGAAATTGTTACGCAAAGCTCTTTCTCAAGACTAAAGAGTTCACATATTTTAATTTAAATAATCAATAGACTTTATTTTTTAGAATAGTTTTAAGTTTGCAGAAATATTATTTAGAAAATATTGAGCTCCCATACGCCCACACCTTCCCAACGTGGTTTCCTCGGTTATTAATAACTTATATCGGTGCAGTACGTTGGTTATAATTGATGAACCAATATAGAGACACTGTTATTAACTGCGATCCTTAGTTTATTGTAGGGTTCACGCTTTGTATCGTATACTGTATGGATTTTGGAAAGTACACGATGTCTTGCATTACTGTTTTCTATAGAATAGTTTCATAGCCCTGAAAATCTCCTGAGTTCCTTTTACTCATCTCTCCCTCTTCCCACACCTTATGCCCAACCCCCCGGAAAACACTGACTTTCTACCTATCCTTATGTCTTTATAGTATTTCCTTTTCCAGAACAACATATAGTTGGAATCACGTGTATATAGCCTTTCTACATTGGCTTCTTCAGCTCAGCAACACTTACCATGTCTTTTCCTGGCTTACTGACTTATTTCTTCTTATTGCTAAATACTTAATTTCAAGTCACGGTTTGTTGGTCTGTGGACCTGTTGAACAACATCTTGGTTGCTTTCAAGTTTTGGCAGTTATAAATAGAGATGCAGTACCCATCTGGCTTTCTTCTTATTATTAAATCATAGCTGTGTACATTAATGCGATCATGGGGCACCCTACACTGGTTTTATAGACCATTTGACATATTTTCATCACACTGGTTAACGTAGCCTTCCTGGCATTTTCTTAGTTATTGTGTTAAGACATTTATATTCTACATTTAGTAAGTTTCACATGTACCCTTCTAAGATGTACCATAGGTGTGGTCCTACCAATTACCCTCTCTCTGCCCATTCTCCCCCCCTCCTCCCTCTCCCCTTTCCCCATATACCCATTTGTATGTGGCTTTTGTAAGAACAGAAGTTTACACTTCCTTTGTGTAAAGTGCAATTTCTGGATCATGTGGTAAGACTGTGTTTAGGTTTGTAAAAAGCTGTGAGAGCGTCTTCTACAGGGCTGTGCAGTTATGAATGAGAGCTCCTGTAGCTCCACATCTTCACCAGCAGGTTTTGCCAGGGTTTTAGGTTTTAGCCGTCTTAATCAGTGTGTAGTGGTGTCTCATATTGTTTTAATATGCAGTTCCCTAATGATGTATCATGTTGAGCTACTTTTTTATCTGTGTATTTGCCATCTTTACATCTTTTTGGATGTGGCTGCTGGGTAAATAATTTTTTTTTTTTTTAACCATTTTTAAAGTTAGGTTGCTTGTTTTCTTATTGTTAAATATTAAGAGTTCTTTGTATTTTGGATGTAAGTCTTTTATCAGATACGTGTTTTGAACATATTTTATGTCTGTTTATTTCTTTAACAGTGTCTTTTGTAGAGCAAACGTTTTTAATTTTAGTGAAGTCCAACATCGATATTTTTTTCATGGATCGTGCTTTCGGTGTTGTGTCTAAAAAGTCATTGCCAATCGAAGGTTATGTAAATTTTCTGCTGGTTTATATTCTAGAAATACTATAGCTTTATTTAGAGCATGATTTATTTTTAGTTGATTTTTTGGTTAAAGGTATAGCTTTAGGTATACCTTTTAAAGTGTAACACAAAGGTAAAGCTTTGCGTTTAGATTAATCTTTTTTTTTTCATTTGATGTCCAATTTTTCAAGCACCACAAATGTTTTTTGTCCCCGGTTGGACCCCTCAATCACTTTTGTGTTACTGATATGAAGGCATCAAAGTGGCTATTCATTTAGGTGTAGATATGAATATCTATCTGCTTTTGGGTAGTCTGCTTAAAAGCTGTAAGAGTGACTACTATATATACAGGTCTTTAATTTAGGGTCAGATCCCCACAGGAACATTTTCACAATGAACCAGCATGTCATTTTGAACACATAAAGGACTATTCATAAGCTGATGCAAAATTACAAGTTCCTAACACCTCCTCTCTGTGCTCTGGTCCTTCCTACAGCGTCTCATTTTACTGCAGTCTGTGATCTCCGTCTTTGTTGATTTGCAGTGAACTTCATTCACTGTGTGATGCTGGAGGCTGAAAGTTTTCACGTGGATGCCCTGGCTCCCGATCCTTGCCCTCAGAGACTAGCTCTAGAATCACTATTACAATTTGCAGGAATACATCAAAGATACGTTTTTTAATGCCTCCTTTAACCTTAGAATAAACAACTTGGAAGTATTTCTCTTATTTCCTAAGCTTTGATATGGCTTACAATGGAATAAAAAAAAGACAGGAATTTTGGTTCCTTCCACTGCTTCTCTTCTTGGAGTTTTGTGATTTGGTACCATGGCGACAGGCATCAAGTAAATACTTAAAATTAATGATGCTTTCAGTTGATTTGAAAAAAAGAAATGTATTTTTAATTCCTCTAGTTTCATGGTTAAATTACCATCTTGCATACCAACTCCTTTCTAGCATAAATGAATTGAAACTAGCAATTTCAGGAATCATTTTAATCCATATAACGACATGCTCATTTTGGCCATAATTTTGCCAGGTTATTTTAATCCAAATTATAAAAAGAAAAGAAATTAAGCAAATGGATTAAGTATTATAAATACATTTTATAATACTTCTGTTATTTAAAGAATTATATTTGCAATTGCTGATCTATTCCTTAGTGTTTAAATATCTTGTTCTATTTAAATTCTTGTTCTGGTCTTAAGTAAGTTCATGTTTTAATGAGTTTTTGTTAAATTCGTTTTTAACATAGAAGGGTATAGCCACCTAAAGTTATCCTGATAGTGCCTTTATAGTAATAAAGCTGTATAAAGAAGCTTTCTACATAGCAAAGAAGCTGTATAGATTCATTGTAGTACCATTCGAAATATTCCTTTTCCATTATATTCTTATCTCGATTACCCCTGATTTCCATTTAATCTCTAGTGTACTATTTTTATTTTATGTTTGGTTTGTGAAAAATCAAATAGTCGTGTAGAGTGTGGGGCAAAACAGTGAAGGAAAATATGAATGTGAGGGAGCTGATGAAAATAAAAACAGTCTACTTGAGATGAAATGGAAACCAAGGTTAATTGTGGGAAGAAGAATATGAAATAATGCTTATTCTCTTAATGCTTCTCATCTGCCTAACGTATACATTTCTAAATTCTTAACTTCATATCCAAAATCATCGAAATTTGGGACTCAGAAAGCCTTTTGGCCCTTACACTGGCTCACCTGTCCATGGCTAGCATTTTAGCCAATGCTCGTTTAGAAGTCTCTTACACCACCTTCAACTTCTCTGTCTCCATACCTCCATCTCTATGTATATTACTGCTGCCTGGAACTTTTTTATTGCGATATTTATCATTTGTTGAAATGCTATCATTAAAACCAGCTAATTCCTGAGATCTCCTAATTCCTGGTTAAATGTAGACTAAAAAGATCTGTTTTCGTGTACAAATTTGTAGGGTGCTGAGATTTTTATGTTCTACGTCACTTATCAGTTGTTGTTAGGAATATTAGCTACTTGTGTGAAGGTCTTTTTTGACTCTGAGGGACTCACTAGCAATGCCAATGTTATCCTCATACATGCTTATGAACCTGAGAATTACATAAGATACAAAGAAAGATTCCTATAACCATTTGGTGATTTAAAGCATCATTTACATCATTTAGATTTTTAGTACCTAAATTTATCCTATTTTTTGAGGATTATCTCTCATAGAGATAAATCCTTTCCTCATTAATCTATGAAAATATTGGTAAAATTTGGTACAATGGTGTTTCTTTTCCTGGATTGGCTGAAGGGGACTTACAATACCATTTCAACAATGCAGATCACGTGTCATCTTGAGTATTTCCAAATTATTTTTATCTAGAAAACTATCTCAAAATGGCTAAAAGCAGAAATGGTCTGCCTAAGGGTTCTGACAACTTTACTCCCATTCAGAAGAGAATTTGAGACATCACTAGTTAGTACTTCATATTTTAAAAATATCTAGCTTATTTCTGTCCTAAATCCATCAGAACACATAAGATTCTATCGTATTAGTGAATGAGTGTACTTTGGTTCAGAAAAATATGTTAAACAATGACCCAAATAATGTATATCTCACTATACACTGTAGGATTAACAAAGACTTATTAACTTGCCTTGTGCATTTTCCATATTCTTCAGGCAAATTTTACCTGAAGAAGGTAGGCAGACAACTCTTTTAGTCTTAATGATCCCAAGAGAAGCTGATTTCATAGACTCCTTTGTAAAACAGGATCTTTACAAATAAAGCATAGCAAATGTTTGCAGTGACAGATGAAATGTCATTGAAACACTTGGAATGGTAAGATCAAGGAAGAAAAATCTTTCCTTGCTAGAGATTAGGTAAGCGTAAGGTGTACGTGAAGGCTTATAATGACGGCTTTCATGAAAATTCTGCTTTGAATTACAGAATAAAGAGATGACAAAAGGTTTTGATGGGAGGAAAGAGGAAAATAAAAGAACATTTGAGAAAATTGGAGAGTACATATTGGAAATTAATTGGAAAAAAAGCCATGTGAAAAGAAATACATGCATATGTGAGTAAAATATAAAAGTCACAAGAGGTCTCCAAACAGGAGGCTCCTCTAGGTTATATTTTTACGAGATATTTAGTTCCTATCAACCCAAAGTTTAAGAAATTGATGGCAGTATATTTGTATTGATTGGTTAAGTTTTGAAAACCTAAAAACCTTCAAGTGCTAAATTTTTATGATTACTTTCCTGAAAAGCTCTCTCAGGGATTTCTCTATTTTCACTTAAGTTTTTAACAGACAAATGTCAGGATTGCTTTTCCATTCTGCTTTCTTGGAACTCCTTGTTGTTTGAAAAAGAACAGGCAAATCACTTAATAAAGAAAACACTTGTTCCTGGGGCCACCTCTGCAGACTTGCAGTGAATGTAGAGATAATTAAAATCATCCATTAGTGTAATTGTTGTTTTCCTTCCAGATATCTCAATTTCATTTTTCTTTAGCTGCATCTAAGTTTTCTTCAGGAACATTATGAAAATGTCCATGAACTCTAAATGTACTGATGAAAAGCATACCATTGGTGCTAAACGTATAAAGCATGACAAAGAGCAGGTCTTTTCATAATTTATCTTTTAAAGTAGTCTGGAAATACAGAAAGAAAATAAAAATTTTGTAGTTTCTTAGAGATAGTGTGTGCCAAACAATCTTGGTAATATAACTTTTCATTATATTACATTCATAATTTATATATTCTGTATACACCTTTATATGAATACTTTATTAAAACATGAAAGAAAACATGAAAGAAAGTTAGCTGTTGTATGGCAGCTAACTTCTCTCTAGTGAAAACATTGATTGAAACAGTCTTAGTCCCCTGTATGACAAGAGTAAGTAGTCTGCTCCTGAAAAGTGGTTATCTATTTCTCTATGTGTATCTTTAATACACTAATTTACCCAACTGTTTTTTTTTTTCTTGTTGTTGTTGTTTTCAAAATATTATGGGGATACAAATGTTTCTGGTTGCATGGATCACATTGGTAACGCTCAAGACATGACTCTGTTTTGTGAACTGGGGAGTGTTCACTGTACCCATTGGGAAGGTTTTTGTTCATCTCTTCTTTTCCATCCCTCCTGCTTGATTTCCACTGAGTTCTACATCCCTCTACATTGGCTAGTTCTAAGTACAGATGGGGGTTGTTTTTCCATTATTTAGTTATTTCACTTGGATAATGGTCTACAGTTTAATCCAAATTGTTCCAAAAATTTTTAATTCATTTTTTATGGCTGCATAGGATTCCATGGTGTGCATATGTCACATTTTGTTATCCACTCATGGCAATTGTGAATTATGCTGCAATAAGCATTCAACTTCGGGTGTCTTTTTGATAAAATGACTTTCTTTCCTTTGGTTAACCAGTAGTAGGATTACTGGATCAATTGGTAGTCTATTTTTAGTTCTTTGAGGAATCTCTATACTGTTTTCCATAGAGGTTGTAATAATTTGCAGTCCTACTCCTAGTGAATAAGTGTATTTTTCACTCCACACCAGCATCTATTGTTTTTAGATTTTTTAGTAAAATTTTCCATTTTATTAAGGTGTGGAAAACCTGAGTCCATACCAGCATCAATTTTTTAATATATTTTAATAAAAGCCATTCTAATTGGTTTTAATTTGGGTTTCCCTGAGGATTAGTGACATTGAGCACTTTTTCATGTATTTAGTGGCCATTTGTCTATCTTCTGAGAGTCTTTTTTCTTCTCTTTTGCCCACTTTGTAATAGGGTTTTTTTTTTTTTTTTCTCTTGCAGAGTTGCGCTCTTTTCAGAATCTGGTTATTAATTTTTTATCATATATAACTTAACATATATAGCTTGCAAATATTCCCCCCCCATTAGGCAGGTTATCTGTTTGCTCTCTTGATTACTTCCTCAGCTGTGCAGAAGCTTTGTAATTTAAACAAGTGCCATTTATGTCACATGGTTACCGTAGCAAGGAAAGGACACAAAAAACCCCCACAGAATCTACTGATCAATATCCCTTACATATATAGATGTAAAAATTCTCAATAAAATACTAGCAAACCAAATTTAACAGCACATCAAAAACAAACAAACAAACAACAAAAAAAAAAACAACAAAAAACAAAAAAACATGGTAACCAAGCAGGCTTCATCTCAGGGATGCAAGGATGGTTTGCCATATGTAAATCAGTGTGACTCATCACATAAACAGAAGCAAAACCATGGACCACGTGAGGATCTCATAGATGCAGAAAAACCATTAGTCAGAATTCAGCACATTTTCATCATACAAACTCTCAACAGATTAGGCACAGGAAGAACATACCTCAAAATTATAAAAGGCATAGATGACAAATCTATAGCCAAGATCATACTGAAAGGGGAAAAGTTTAAAGTATCCCCATCTGAACTGGAATAAGATAAGAGTGTCATTGTTACCAGTTCTATTCAACAGAGTGCTGGAAGTTCTAATCAGAGAAATTAGGCAAGAGAAAGAAGAAGAAGAAAAAAAAGAGTATCCAAATTGCGAAAGAAGATGTAAAAATGTTGTTTTTTCCTCACAACATGATCTTATATTTAGAAAACCCAAAAGACTCCACCAAGAGACTTCTGGAATTGAAAATAAATTCAGCAAAGTCTTGGTTTATAAAATCGAGGTACATAAATCAGTAGCATTTCTACACACCAGTAACCATCAACTGAGAGTCAAAGACTCAATGCCATTTGCATTAACTACAAATTGCATTAACTAGGAATACATTCAACCAGGAGGGTGGAAGATCTCTACAAAGAGAATCATGAAACACTGAGGGAAGAAATCATAGGTCAGACAAACAAATGGAAAAACTTAACTGTGCTCATGGATTGGTAGAATCAATATTGTTAAAAATGTCCGTATTACCCAAAGCAATTTACAGATTCAATGCAATCTCCATCAACATACCAACATCATATTTCACTGATCTCTCAAAATATAATTGTTTGCTTAATTTGGAAGAAAAGACCCCAAATAGCCAAAACAATGTTAAGCAGTAAGAACAAATTTGGAGGCATCACATTACCAGACTTCAAACTATCCCATAAGGCTATAGCCACCAAAAAACATGATATTGACACAAATACAGAGACATAGACCGAAGGGACAGAACAGAGAACCCAGATGTAAAACCATTCACATACAGCCAACTGATCTGTGACAACGCAGACAACAATATACACTGGGGAAAAAGAGACTTATTCAACAAATTGTGCTGGGAAAATTGGGTGGCTACGTACAGAAGAATGAAACAGGATCTGTATCTCTCACCACTCACAAAAATTAGTTCAAGATGGACAAAAGTCAATGTTAGGGTGGAAGCCATAAGAATTCTGGAATAAAATGTAGGAAAAACTCTTCTAGATATTGGCATAGGGAAGATGTTTATGAAAAAGACTCCAATGGCAATCACATTAAGTGCACTTTTAATCCTGCTGAAATAATGCATTATTTTTTAAATTGTCACTCACACTCACACACACATTTGCTCTGCAACACATAAATCTAGAATATAAATGTGTGATTTTGGTAAGCTGCAGGATCTCAAAAATACTCAGGGAAAAATTACATGCAAAGTTTTAACAATATGTCTCTATCTGGTCCCACAGTTGATGTTGAACTTACTGAGAATGATCTTGGTGGTAGAAATTTTATCTAGTCCTAAAGAAATGAAACCTGCTCTATAGTGGATTTAATTCATGTTCTACACAAATTAGGTCTCACAAGTGGCAAAATCAGAGGAAGAGAGTTAAATAACTAAAGAAATATATGATATTTGCATAAAATGAGTTATTTATATTGAGTGTTTTGAATTGTATTTTATATCAATGTGAAAGAATTTCTGTATTCAAATAAGATCTACTGATATTCCTTATATATTTTGTTTCCTTCTTTGTCTCTGAGGTATATTTATTGTCTAGTCTACACATAACTGATGACTTAAATGATCAATAAGTAGTATATGTAAATTAATGCATTCAAACCTTAGTCTCTTTACAAACTTTATGTTGTCATTAATCCAATAAAATATCATCATATGATGTTTCAGGTCAAACCCATTAGAAGCAATAGTGTTTAAAAGTCTATACAAATACATGAATCCACGTCATGGCCCCTATGGCCCTGGACTTGATCGCTGCAGAAAGGAACCAGGCTTGAGGAGGTGGGCTAACCTTATTTGCAGGATAGTCCCAGCAACCTCTGCAGTAACCTTTTATTGAGATAGCACAAGACAGGTGAGGGGAGGGGGGTGTTAAACAATGACTGCGTGCCTAAGTATCGCCCTGGGCTCGGGCTCTTTCTCCACAAGGAGCACCTGCAGATGAATCGCTCAAGGGTCCGCCTCCCAGCTGCAAATCATCTTGCTCAGGTCGTCTGGCTCTTGGCGTACTCTACAAATCCATGCAAGAAAAAAAAAAAAAAAAAAAAAAAAACCAAGACAAAGAATTAAGTAAAATAAATTTATAGTGCTTCTGCTAATATATGTGGGGCTTCCAGATTAAAAAAATATATTTTGAGAGTAAAATTTCCTCATTATATTCATTTTTAAATTTTTAATTTGGATTTTTTATTGCTATGAGATACAAAATATTGAAAACAGTTTGTGAAACACATTTATGCAAAACAAAATAACCATAGCTTTATGGAAAAGCAGCACATGTGCAACCACATCCAGAACAGGAACTTGGTCTTTGCCAGCACTGCAGTCCCCACATTGCCCCTCTCAACCACCATCTGTTCCTTAATCTCCCAAGTTAACTTTTATGCTGACTTTAATGTTAGTAATTTATGTTGTTAATTTCTTTGCTTTACTTTATCGTTTAAATTCCCAAATGTCCATCTCTAAATATATTTTATTTCCTCCATTTTTTCCTGCCTAACTTCTTCCTCCCAACACTTTAGTGGTATTTGCTGTGCTGTGTGAAGCTATACTTCATTTTCTTGGGTTTATAATATTTATTGCATGGATATTTGGTGTGTTTCTAGTTTTATTAAAACTTTTTTTTTTTTTTTTTTTTACTGATACCTAATTATTTTGGTGAATGTGTTTCTGGCTTATATCTTCACATCCTCTGGATGTATACAAAGGCGTGGAATGGTTAGGAATGTGTATCTTCAGCAGTAATAGATAATATCAGAGCAGTTGTCACTGCACACTCCCAGTAGTTGTGTGATGTTTTTCATTGCTTTACCTCTTTACCAACCTTGGTACTTAACCAGGTTTTTAAATTCTAGCCACTCTGAGCGGTGAGTTATAACAGCTTAGTGTAGTTTTAATCTGTATATCTGGCTAATAAGATTGAGTTCCACTGGACCTTCTGTCAAGTGCTGGTGGAAATCTTTGGCCATATTTTTCTATTGGGCACCCTATTTTTTTCTATCGATTTGTATGATTGTTACACTCACACACACACACAGAGTATTTAAACCTTGTGTTAGTTGCACTTTTTGCATATATTTTCTCCCAGTGTGTGACTTAAACTTTTCACGCTCTTAATGCTGTCTTCTAGGAACAGAAATTCTTAATTGTTAGGTAATCCAATTTGTCAGGTCTTTTCTTCATGGTTAGTAGCTTATTGTGTCCTGTTTTAAGAAATGTTTCCTTGCTATTTCATAAAGGTTCTTTCCTACACTATATTCTAGAATTTTTTATTATTTTGCCTTTTACATTACACTTTACCTAGAATTGATTTTTATGTATGGTGTGAGATACAGGACAAGTTTCATTTTACTTCATGTGGGTGTTAAATGATCCTAGGGAACTTTATTGAAAAGGACTTTGGTTTTTCTATTGTACCAAGTGCTAACTTTGGTAAAAATCGGTTGTCCATAGAAGCATGCATCTGGGAATGGACTCTCCATTCTGGGTTCACTTGTCTGTCCTTGTACTAAAACCACATTGTATTGATAATCACATGTTTATAATGTCTGAAATCTTCCTGCATTCTTTTTGCTCTGTAGTTTCTTGGCAATCTGCAATTTGCAGTCTATATTTTTGTATTGGTTTGTCAAGTTACACACACACACATAAATACAAACAGTTGTGGTTTATATTTTGATTTTATTCAATCCCTAGAGCAGTTTGGAGAAAATCAATGTTTTAAAATTTGAATCCTCTAATCCATGAACATGATATGTCTCTCTACTTTTATAGGTCATTGTTAATTTTTCTCAATAAAATGTCATATTTTTTCCTGTGGAGAAGTTTGCACATTTTTTATGAGTTTTATTTGTAATATTTGATTGTTTTTCCTGCTGCTACATGTTATTATGTGGTATATTTTAAATACTAAAATTAATTTTTTTAAAGTATCTGGCACCCTTAAATCTTCCTATAATAATTTTATGCCATGTTTAGTAATTCTCATCTAAATTTAGTACAAGAGCTATACCTTTTGTCACTACCCAATGATCACCTAAAGATTTTGATTTTCAGCAATAGAAACTGATATTGGCTAACTTTTATAAAAGAGAATTTACAAAAAGAATATAGGTGGTATTAAAGATTTCTGAGTTTTGGAAGCATGTGTTTCAGAAATGAATGAGAGCCAAAGCAACCCACAACACTAGACAGCATGAACTACAGTTTGACAGCATACCATCTCTGTGACGACTCACCCACAACTGTTCTTACTTACCTTAGCATCTTTTCCTTAATTGTAATATTCACAACAGAGAACATTGAATTAGCTAGATATACATCTGTCACTGACCATTTTTTTTTCTTTTTGAGATAGAGTCTCATTTTGTCGCCCTCAATAGACTGCCGTGGCATCATAGCTTACAGTAACCTCAAACTCTTGGGCTCAACCTATTCTCTTGCCTCAGCCTCCCTAGTAAGTGGGACTACGGACTCCCACCACAATACCCAGCTATTAGCAGCTGTAGCAGGCCTAGGCCAGGTTGAACCCACCCGCCCAGGTTTTTTTGTTGTTTAGCAGGCCCAGGCAAGGTTAGAACCCAGTACATGTGGCTGGCACCCTAACCACTGAGTTACAGGTGCCAAGTCTGTCCCTGACCCATCTCAGGTAAAAAGACTCTTCTTTGTCTTTACTGGGATGCAGTCTCTAAGAACTGATTATTATTTTTTACTGCACATTTATTTTTGCATATGTGTAATTGTAGCCTAGTGTGGAAGGAGGTAAGTGATGTTCTCTTTGTGAGAGATTACAGTGGGATATATTCACTGTTATTTATGACATTGGACCAGCTGCAGTTTGTGCTGTTAAGGAGAATGTCAAATTCTAAGACCTGGTTGGCCTAACAAAAGAATGATTTTACCACCACGACCGCACACAATGAGAAAGAAAGAGGAGACTGACTCCTTGGATGCTTTTGAAAAGAAGATTTAGATCTGGGAGAGCAAAATCTAAATTTTCCTCCGAGGAAGATGATAGATGTCTCTTTTGTGTCCGTCAGGTAGTTCTCTCTGAAGTTCAGAGAGATTTGCTAAATGTGAGCAAATACTTTAAGAAGATTTCTGGATCCACCATATTTTTAGCTCAATAAATAAAAATAAATATGCATGAATATATATGCATCACCATTGTCCTTTATTAATCTGAATCTGTCAATATATGATAATTTATAACAAAATGTGTAGTGAAGTAGGAGATTAGAGAATCAGGAAGTCAAGTCTTGGTGTTATCATTTTTAACTTCTTTTCCATAGAAAATTATATTAAGTGATCTAGGAGAAATCTATTCCATAACTTAATTTCTTTAAGAGTTAAAATAAGATGTACAAAGTTTGTTTTTTTTTCTAGAGCAATGTAATTCTCTTAGGGTGGGTATTTTACCTCTTCCCTATTCCTAGGCATGGCTCCAATTTCAACTGGGTTACTCACAAAAAGAGTAACACTCTGCAGGTGTTTCCAGAGGCGTTAGACTTCTAGAAATTAACTACATTTAGAATAATGATTATACATATGCAAGAATAAATATCATGATACCATGGCAGTCTATTGAAATTAAAAGGAACTTCAGAACTCTTTAAGGCCAGTTGATATCTAACAAAGAATCTTGGGGGTGGGGGGAACCTAAAAAAGGAACTTGACCTGGTTATCACTGAACTGTAATTGTCTGATATCCATTTCGAAGCCTCCTGGAATGAGCAACAATACCCTTTGAGACAACTTTCTTCATTATTAGAAAATACTAAGGTCACTTTCTATGAATATACCAATTCTGTAAGAGTTCACAACTCTACTAACTTATCTTTTTTTAACGTGAATGTGATTTTTTAATTCTAAAAATAACACGTTTCTTTAAAATATCATGCAGGTAGTAGGGAATTTCATGAAATGAAAATTGAAAGCTTAGAATTCTCTTCTAGTATTGAAGTAATTCTTCCTCTGTGTCATTTCCACGTTTGTCTAAGTTAAGCCTTCTGAAGCAAGAAAATGTGTGTCTACTTTTTCTTCAGATAACAACACTGCAGGTGTTTGAAGAAAGCTTTCCTGGTCTCATTTCAGTGCGTGAGTGTTTCCATTTCCTACTGAGCAATGTATTTTAAGTTGTTAAAATAATTTTTTTAGGTATAGGCAAGATATCCTTAAAAGAGAAAATTGAATTGTGTAGTATGTAAATAATGTGTGTGACATTTGTCCTGAAATTGAAGCAATATTGAATAGACTGACTTGACACTTTGAATGATGTTATAGCTCTTACTGAATTTTTACATGAAACCTCAATATAAGTTCCTGACAGTAGAGTATAGGTACACAAATGGCATTTTTATTTTGGAGACTGATTCAATAGAAAGGGACTCCATTTTGTCATTAAAATGTTACGTGTCTCTGTTGTAAAAAGTTTCTAGATAATGGAACTGACAGTCACAAGTCTCCTTTTGATAAAATAAAAGCCAAAGCATCACTTTAAGTTATAACATGATTATTCTGAAAGATTGTAAAGTGCCCATGTCAGTAGATGCATCATCTTCTTAATGAATGAAGGTGTTTTTTTCAAGGTCACATGTAAATATTCTAGTTCCCATGCACACAATGACAAGTATTATCAACTCTTTTAAGAAAGAAAAAAATTGTTACTGAGACATCTAAGCACTGTAGTATAATGAAGACCAAATTGTCTTGAGCCTGTGATTATGTCATCGAGATATATTTCTCAGTATTTTTCTTCTAACTTGTGTAATTTATAAGAAAGTGATAAGAATATATAACTGTACAGGCGATTGCACTAATGTACACAGCTATGATTTAACAATAAAAAAATGAAAAATGAAAAAAGAATATATAACTGTTTAGCAGTGTGTTTTTCTAACTAGTGATGTAAGTTTTAGTATCAGTTGAGCTATTTTTTATTTAAAAAAATCATTGCTTATTAATCCATAGCTTGGCTGTCCTAAATTTATCTGCTCCCTTTTTAATAAATATATAGGTCCTTTGCTTATTTATTATATCAAATCATGTCGCAAAGAACTTCTTTGCAAATATATGAGAGCATTTCTAAAATAGATCCCTACACCTGGAATTACATGGTTCAAAATATGTGATTTAAATTTTGTCATTAATCTATAACGACATTGTGAAATCTCCACTCACACAAGGAGTGATTTCCCACGCTCTCTCCAACAGTGACTAATGACTGCAATCATTTCTTTTTTGGACAATCTGATAGTCAAAGAAAGATATCTCATTTTATTTCCTTACTTATTTTTGTCAGGGAGGTTATGTATAGAGGGTACACACAAAGTTCGTGTGCAAACTTTATGTCCACCGTGGTGTATATGTGTGTATGTGTGTGTGTGTGTACATACACATACAATCATTTGAATATCTTTTCCTGGGAATATCCTTTGCTCATTTTTAACTGGGTTGTCTCTACTTATTGGAACCATTCTTAAGTTGGGGTTGTAATATATTGTCTATTATGTCTCATGTAAATATTTTATTTTCGTGTGGCATTTGTTCCTTGTTTATTTAAATAACTTTTACAGAAGATTTTTTTCTATTTTCATTTGTCAATATTTTATCTTATAGTTTCTGGTTTCTGTCATGATTAGGGGAGCCTTTTCTACCCTAAGATTACTAACTATTATTATGTATTTCTCCTATTAATTTTTTTTTTTTAGCTGAATGCCAAATTGGAAAAAACTGTGCATTAAGTGCTAATGTATAATACATGGTACTTTCTCTGTACTGATTTCCTGATATCTTTACATGTTTTAATTCATTTCATTTTCAAAACTATCTGGTAAGGTAGATTATCCCCAATTTGGTATATAAGAACAATAAAACGGAGAGATTAATAAATTTACTAGAGTCCAATCAGAAATCAAACCTCTATAGTGTGGTTCTCGGGCTTTTTTGGCAAACAGTAATTCATTATCACTAATCCAAATAGCGACACTTAAGAAATCCTGAGGAATGATATTTAAATATGTCTTTGGTTCCAGCACTATATTGTATTTTGTGGGGAATATGGTACAAATTTATTTTTAAGTGCTTCATCAAACTGAGAAAGTTGTATAGTTATTTGTAAAAATAAAGGAAAGCACACCAGTAGATCAAGCACTTAGAGAACAAATTATATGCTTTAGAGATGATGAGATTGCAGTGATAAAAATCCTACATATTATAAGTAAGGCTTTTTTTTTTTAAAGTACTTTTTACCTTTCTCTAAAACATCAAAAGTAAGTTGAATGAAAGGGAAACATTGGAGGAACAGATATCATTATATTTTGATTGAAAAAGCAACTCTTCTCACTAAGAAAAATACTGTAATTCGGTATACTACAGCATGGCATCTAGAGATTATTTGAAACAATCACTTTATTTTACCAAAGAAGAAAATTAATTCATAGGGGAATGTGATATATGTATGTCATTGGTGTAAGGATTTGGAGACTAGAACTCAGGTTGCTATCTCCTAATCTAGTATACTTTTCATGACCCCAATTTTCAACTCTACGTCCTTTATAATATGGGCTTAATGTAAATCATTTTTAAACTGCTAATTAATCAGTAATCCTAGCTTGACATTTTATATTTATGCTCCTACTTAATTATAAGAATCATATAGCTTTGATGGTATGTGTGTGAGGATCTTGACTTTGTTAAGTTCTTCCTCTATGGCTTTGGTAGAAATGTTCTACTCAGTTTCATAATTCTATGTTTAGATACTTTAATAGCATTCAAGGTTACCATAAAAATATTGTTAGTGATTCGTTTTTCTCCTCATGTTGTTTTTCACTGTGGCGTGAAACAGAGAACACAGATAGATAAAACCCAGAACTTCTAAGTAAAGAATATTTATATGCCTAAGAGGATATTAGCTATCATGACAGGCATAGTTATTCTTTAACTTTCACATTTTCTTTCCTTTAGTTTAGCGATTCTCAACCTGTGGGTTGCGACCCCCCTTTAACAATGAAAATACACTGCAGCGTTAAGAAGGTTGAGAACTACTGCTTTAGATGATACCAGCAAAGAAAATTTATTAAAAAAGAATGAGTAGTATATAAAATAAATTCTCTACTCAAAAATGCATGCAAGTCATGTTTTTCTCCTTAAATTAGTAGAGTTTCAGAATGGTCTCATGTACTATGAAGGATCAGTCCAATTCTGATGCTTCCATTCAGAGAGTTCCTGTGGACTTTTTAATATTCTTCGTTCCCTTTGTCAGAAAATTAGATTTAGAAGGGAAGTCCTCCACCACTAGGCAGTGGTGTTAACTCACCCCTGTGCAATCTTAAATGTTCTTCAGCTCTTTGGTCTTTTGTATTGAGAGGCATCTTGGTTATTTTATGGCATTATCTGTAATTAATCTTGGGTTGTTATTAATCTTAATCAAGAGAAGAATGCTTTGTTTATTTACATAAATATTTATTACACTTGTTTTCTGTGCCAGTGGTTTGGTAATGGAGGAAAAGAAAGAAAAGGAGGAAAATGTAGATTGGTGAAGTGAGCAAAAGTCTTAAATCCAGAGCTCCATCTCTGGAGTTAGATTACTTGCACCCCACAACTTTATCAGCTATGTTCCTTTCATCCTGCTAATTAACTTCTTTGTTTCTTAGTGTCCTTGTCTTGGAGCAGGATGGTGTTGCAGAGGAAGAGATTTGCTTTAATTAATAGAATGTAAATGTTAGCTATGTTTATACTTTTGAGGTTATTTTTGCTTCAAGTACCTTTCTTTGAAAGTTTTTTGTTTTTGTTTTTTGGGTTTTTTTTTTTTTTTTTCCTTTAAATTAGAGTTTTGCAGTCAGATGCGATGGCTTATAACTGTACTCCTAGTTCTCTGGGAGACCAAGGTAGGTGAATTGCTTGAGCTCAGAAGTTCTAGAGCAGCCTGCCCCCCCCCCCATTAAAAATAGAAAAATTAGCCAGGTGTTGTGGTGGGTGTCTGTAGTTTCAGATATTTGGGAGGCTGAAGCAAGAGGGTCGCTTAAGTCCATGAGTTTGGGGTTGCTTTGAGCTATGACACCATGGCACTGAAGCCTGGTCAACAAAGTGAGATTCTGTTTAAAAAAAAAAGAAAAAGAAAAAGAAAGAAAGAAAGAAAGAAATTCTTCCCTGGCCAGGGAGATACATGATTATGAAGGTGGTGCTCCCAGGGTTAGGCTTCTCCGTTGCACTCTGGATATGCTGAACCCTGCAATATCCCCAAATTGTTGAACCCTGGATTATCTCAGGACAAAAAGAGCATCTCCAAGACACATTGCAATGAACCTTTCCAAAGTCAGGACAAAAGAAAACATTCTGCATGCAGCCAGGAGTAAAGGCCAGTTGAACTACAGGGGACGATCCATGAGGATGACCATGACTTTTGAGCTGAAACTTGTAAAAGACTGAAATTGGACCCTCACCTTTCACCACTTACAAAAATTGATTCAAGATGAATAAAAGATTTAAACCTAAGGCATGAAATGATAAGAATCCTAGAAGAAAGTGTGGGAAAAACTCTTGAGGATTTTAGGCTGGGGAAAGATTTTATGAAGAAGACTTCAGTGATAATTGCAACAACAACAAAAAATAGACAAATAGAACTTAACTAAATTGAAGAGATTCTGCACAGCTGAGAACACAACAAGAAAAGTAAATAGACAACTGTCAGAATGGGAAAAGATGTTTGCATGTTATGAGTCTGACAAAGGATGATAACTAGGATCTACAGAGAAGTCAAATTAATTGACAAAAAAAGATCAAACAATCCCATCTGTCACTGGGTAAGTGACATGACCAGAACCTTCTCTGAAGACAGACAAATGGCTAACAAGCATATGAAACATTGCTCATAATTTCTATTCATCAGAGAAATGCAAATCAAAACCACTCTGAGATACCACCTAACACCTAAGATTAGTCTACATCACAAATTCCCAGATTTGCAGTTGCTAGCGTGGTTGTGGAGAGAGGGGAACACTTTTACGCTGTTAGTGAAACTTCAAACTCATGTAGCCTCTACAGAAAGAAGTATGGAGAATCTCAAAGAACTCAAATTATACCTCCCATTTGACCCCACAATCCCAGTACTAGACATTTACTCAGAAGAAAAAAAAATCATTTTGTAAGGACATTTGCACTAAATTATTGATTGCAGCTGAATTTACAATTGGCAAGATGTAGAAACAACCTAAATGCCCACCAACCCAGGAATGGATTCACAAGCTGTGGTATATGTATACCATGGAATACTATTCAGCCATTAAAAAAGATAGAGACTTTATGTCTTTTGTATTAACCTGTGTAGAGTTGGAACACATTCTTCTTAGTAAAGTGTCATAAGAATGGAAAAGCAAATATCCAATATATTCAATACTAATATGAAGGCAGTAGATGATTTAATTTATGGCCACAGAGTAGAAAAGCTCATTTAAATTCTAGTTCAGAGGAGGACCAGTGAGGGAGGGGGTGAGAACAGGAGGGGTCTGAACCATTTGGGTTACTATGAAAGTCAGTTGACAGGATCCTTTCTGATTCACATTTCAATTTGGATTATCAACGTTGCTGGGAGGGCTTCATTTGTTTCCATCTGTGTGGATTTTATATTTCTTAATTTTTGAGCATTTCAAAATTTTTGTAATGACCCATGTATCTTATAGAAATCTTGTGTTGTAGGCATGATGGTCATCAGTTAGATCAAACCTCTTGTCCTAAATTACACAGATAGCAAATATCTGAAACAAAAAATGGGATATGGATCATATGAGTTGAATTATTTTCGCCATTCATTTCATCTGCTTCTACCTCCTGATAGAAATTAGATAAAATTGGAATTAAGAATATTCTGATCAATCTATAGATTAATTATTCTTTTATAATGGCCAACTTATAATGCATCATGTTATTTTTATGTATTTATTTTGCCATGAAAGAAGAACCTGTTCAAGGAAATATAAGGAGAGAGACTACATGGATCGTTCTCAAGTCACAGCAAACTGCTTGTATCTGTAGGATGTTACTAAATTTTTTGTAAAGCAGATTAAATTCAGAGTTGAGTGAGAAGCGGTCAATAGAAGACTTTAAACACTCTTGAACTGTATTCAAATTCTGAAAATTATGAAAGATTCAGAATAACCTGCAGGAGTGTCCAACCTTTTGGCTTCTCTGGGACGCATTAGAAGAAGGAAGATTGTCTTGGGCCACACATGAAATACACAAACACTAACGAAAGCTGACGAGGAAAGAAATAGATAGATCCGTGTATACGTTTTGTGATGTTCTCCACCATGAATAAGAAAAAACATCCTCACATAATCCACATGTGGCCTGAGGGCTGTGGATGGGATGCCCTTGAAAGCTAGAAGGATGTGTACTAACTACTCAAGTGTGAGGAGAAAAGCCAGTATGAAAAAAATACATATGTAGTTGATGTATATTAAGGATTGAGCTCATGTGCATGAGTGTTTGTGCAATCACAGTCTACATTTAGAGAGTGATTGTTTTGCAAATGTTGATAAGAGTCAGAGTTTGAATTTAGCTATAAAATGTTTGTTTTCCATGATTTTTTTAGTTTTTTACAATATCAGTAGTTTTGTTCAATTAATAAACATTTTAAGTAACTGCACTGCACCATATGGGAGATGACTATATCATATTCTTACTTTGATATCATCAAACAGAGAAGTATTGTAATTTGAATTTCTTAATTGATCATGCTCATTTCCCCAATATGCAGACCAAATAATTTTCATGAAGACACTGGATGGTAATTCATTATAATTATCTAAATATTCAATTTATGTCGAAGTCATATTCTGACAATCCTAGCTATCAAGACAGAGATTAACTGAGGAATAAATGAGAAAAATTTCAGAATGAAAAACATTGCAAATATCTTATACAATTATGGTGACATTAGAACCACTCACATGACAGAGAATATTTTTTAAATTATATGTAAAATTATGTCAGCCAGTTTTGTGTTGAGAACACAAAATATTAATTGCATTGGAGTGACTGAAACCTAAAACACTATATTATCGCTCCTAATGGGGAAGAAGTCGCCCAGATGTAACATGCACAGCTATAAAGCAAGTGTCCTTTTTAATCTCACAAAACTTCCGAAAGAATGATCTTATCACTGCATAGTTTGGCAATCAATATTTCTAATGCCTATATTGCCAAGAGAAAGATAAATTATATTTTGATGTTCTCTATGTTAAAAGACAGAGGAAAGCATATGTGTTTTGATAATTCTGTCTTCAACTATAATTGTAATTTTTAAAATACTTATTTGTTGTTGTATAAAGAGTGAATTTTAATCATCTCAAAACAGAATTTCCATTAGCTACTGAATTCATCTCAACTAACACAAATGGTGATAAGGTCTTTTATTTGAATTTTTAGCTTTAATACAATTATAAAATAAAATATTGGGACAGATAAAGCTGTATTATTATTTACCACCTGCTTTACAATTCTTGTGTATTTATTCATTTTTTCCTCCATCGTATCAAACTGTTTAAAATATATATCATTTCATGGCTATTATATTTGACTCCTTTTGCTTTTCAGAGCAGGAACAAATACCCTCTAGGAGGTCTATTGGATGTGAGGACTTCGCTAAATGTTCTACAGTCTCCCTCGTGGAGTTTATAATATGCCTATGATACCTTAAAGATATGCTGAGTAAAACAAAACACTGTAGTGCTTATAAGTATTTATTGGCCCTGTGGCTTAGATTTTCATTTATAAAATAGGGATAATAATAAAGTTACCCAGTAGGATTTTATGAGGCCCAGATGAAATAATGTGCACTAAACACTTAGAAAAGTAAATGACACACACTAAGTGCTCAGTAAGTTGGTAAGATAGGAGCATATTAAATGATCCAGAGGAAAGGTTCCATGAAGGATTCATGAGAAACACAGTGTCTGCGATGAACTGTAAAGATGAGATCTTGACAAGTGGACAAAGCAAGTCTCCGGAAAAGGAGGCTGTTTTAGGTGGAGAAAATGATCTGAGGTTCACAGGTAGGACTTTTTGCCGCATTTAGGGAAAAGTCATTCATTTTCACTGGTATGAAAAGTAAACATTGAAGGAAGAGGATTGAAATTGCCAGAAATGTTGTATTGAAGCCAGGGAGTAGGAGGACTGCTAGGCCAAGCTTAGAAGTTTTATTTAGGAGTTCAACATACACACACACATGTCAAACAAACTTAGATATATTTAAGCCTGAAAGCAGATATTAAGTTTTACATTGAAAAATTTGTATAAGTCATTTTGCAGAAAAGAGATTGGAGGAAAGGATATATGTTGTATGTTCTTGAAAATAAAAACTAAGCAAGGGAGAAATAATGTAGTGATAATAAGGAGAAATGAGGAGTTGAAAATTAATTTTTATTTAGATTATCTATTTGAATTATATTTTTTAAACCTTAATTACAAAGTGACCAATTTCAGTGCTTGGAATAATTCAAAGCAAGTTTTTCACCCTGATAACATAACCGGGACTGGATAGTTCTATCTAAGGTGAAAAATGACAACTATTTGTCTCAGTATCAACTATTTGTGGGATACAGGTAAATAGTGATAGTAACAAAAGTTCATGTTAAAAAAAGGAGAACAGTTTAAAATCAATCATCTAAGCTTCCTTTTTCAATGCTGTAAAAGAAAATTTAGTTAAAACAAAATCAAAGGAAATAGTGAAATAATAAAGCAGGAGAAATAAAATGAAATTAAATACCAAAAGAATTAGATAAAATCACTGGAAAAAAAAAACATTTTATAAAAAGATCAACACAATTTTTCACCTCTAGATGGACTGATAATGAAAAAATAAGAGAGATTATCAGTATTAACAATGAAAGAAGGTATTTTGCTGCAGAGCCTTCAGATATTAGAAGGATAAACACATAAATATTTTAATTGTGTGTAAATAAATTTCACAATTTAGAAGAAATGGACCCCGTCATCAAAAGACAAAATTCACTAAAATTACTAATCATGACTCAAAAGAAGAAAACAGAAACTCTGAAAAGCTCTTCATATATTAATTTAAATGAATATACTAATGTAATTTTGACGATTTGGGAAATAGATTGTAGGCTCTTATAGTATTAAACATACACTTTATGACACAGACATTCTACTCCTGTATTTGTCCAAAAGAAATGAAAACATGTTTGCACAAAGATTTTTGTGAATCTTCCTAGCAGAAGATCCCCAAATTGGAAACATTCCAAATGTACATCAGCAGGGTAAATGTCATTTTCATATAGTGGGGGAGAATTCAACAATTATAAGGAAGAGACTGATAGAACAACAATGAACTTCACTTGCATTATACGGCGTGAATGAGGCAGACAAGGATTTCTAACATTACAATTGCACTTATATGAAAGACACAAAACTTCTAGTTCTACCAGATCAGTGGTTGTTTAGGGCCAAAAATATAGATTTATGACAATGTGACATGGAGAACTTTTGGGGTTTTTGAAAATATTCTCTACAAACTTCATTTACTGCCATTCAGGATTATGTATCTATCAAAACTTATTGGGTTGTATACTTAAAATGAGTACCCAGATCCTTGGTCTCACTTTTTTTCTGTCATTTCTTCATTATGAAAAAAGAGAGAGAGAACTACATAAACTATTTTATTTTGTCTTTTTAGATTTTGCCTGTATAGGCAAAGTTGAATAGACATCAGTTGGAGTTTAAACATTGACTGGATAAGTTGCAACTAAAACATTTAATAAAGAATAATTATTTTCAGCTCAGTTGGATAGCTGTAACTAATACCACCCTTCTGTACTCAACAGTGTTCTAGGGAAGGAAATAATATGAATGTAGTGGAAAGCTAGATTTCATAAATTCAAAGATCTTATACCTCTTTGTTATATTGTAACACAGTGATATTTTACATGCATGGTATTTCCTGGAGTGTTACATTGTTAAAGTAATAAAATGTTATTATTATTATTATTTTTTACATCTCCTTCCTTTGTCCAAAGGAAATAGGGTATGAGACCTCATTGTATAAAACTAGTGAAAAAAAGGCAGTGGGAGTGGAGTGTGAACTTCAGCCCTTCAAAGTCAGCATTCCACTAATTTCAGAAATCTCCATGAGATCTTGGTTCATGCTGAGATCCCAAAACAGTTTTTGAATTTTATGGTCCATGAGTGTACAATTTAAAAATCAATGACCAAGATAATTTTGTGCAATTTGTGATGTTTCTTTCCCTAAGGAAACACAGCCAAAATGATATAGAACTTGGTGATCTAAATCTTGTATGTATTCTGCTTTTCACCTTAAGCTATAGATAGATGGATGGATAGATAGATAGATACATACATACGTACGTACGATGTACACTCATACACATACACAAAGAGTGCAAAAATGTATGCATATTTTAAGAAAGGAAAAAAACTGTATTAAAATTGTAATACTCTCTATATAACAATAACAAAGATGAATACAAATCACATTTGACTTCTGCAATTATAAGAGGTGCCCAAAGTGTGTGCATAATATATAATACATATGTAATATCTTCTATAATGTGTACACAGTTTTTGTACCTCCAGCATACACACATACACATATTCTTAAAGTGATTTGCCAATCAAAACTTGGCATGGAGCTTGAATCCAACTAAATGGATTTATTTGGGTACTTTTAATGCAGAAAAAAATCCTTTTAAAGACAAAAAAATTGAAATAGTTTGAATCCTGTGATGAAAATTTCAGATCATCTAGCCTATAAGATTGCCCTGAGAACATCATTTCATCACACATTTCCATAATTATTCATTGACATCAGGAGCTACACTGGGTGCTGAGGATAAGACGGTAAGATGAAGTCCACATTCTCAATTAGTTTGTATTCTAGGGAAAGAGAAAAAATTGATTGGTTTAAAAATTAGTATGTAAATAATGTAAAATTTTTAAGACTGTGAGCACAAAGCAGGGTAAAGCAATGGCATAGATGGGAGAGAATTCCTTTCCAGATGGGGATCAGGAAAGCTGGGCACCTGTATTTGGAGAGAGATTTGAGTAAAATTGAGGTATTGAGTGAGTCAGAATTTACCCTCAGAGTGTCCCAGGCACCCATCACTTAGTTCACTGGTGAATGTGACAGTGCCTGCATTCAGGTAATTGTGACAGAAGTCTGATGGGAGTGGATGGAGGATAGAAAGAGAAACTGACACAGACAGCTCTTTCAAGGACTTAGGTCAAATCAGGGCAGAAAATCAATATTTGTTAAATAAATAATAGAGATGTTCCAGCCTTCCTGATTTATTATAATGGTATTTTATGTGGATGGCATTTCATAAATCAGTGCCTACCAAAATTCTTCTAAGCAATGAAAACTTTTGTTATCCATTTTGCCAAGTATGTTGTTTTGTGAATCCATCCTGTGTAAAAAGATAGCCTTAGACATCACTAAATAATCTGATGGAGTTGTTATAAATTACCAGATGATGTTATATTGAAAATGTTTTTAGAATTTGCTACTTCAAGTACTGTGCTAGAAGCTCTAATAATTATGTTTACACATATAAATATATAAACTGGCTTTGGTCTCATGACTTACTTTAAGAATAGGAGGCTGAGGCAAGTGGATTGATTGAGGCCAGGAGTTTGAGAACAGCCTGGGCAATATGCACAGTTCCTGTATCTACAAATAAAAAGAAAAATAAAAATTATGTGGGCTTGGTGGTGCATGCTTAGAGCATTGTCCCAGCTACTGGGGAGGCTGAGGCTGAACTTCTCCAGCTGAGGAGTTCAAAGTTACAGTCAGATTTGACTGAGCCACTGCACTCCAGCCTGGGTAACAGTGATACTCTCTGGGGGGTGGGGTGGGGGTGGGGGACTAAAAAGAAAAATGAAAACAAATAGGTGCAGAAATAAAATAAAAACATGTGGTAGTCATCAGTGAATGTCCCCCTAATTAGTTTTAGTTTTGGTTTTAGGTTAGTTTGAGGTTTTGTCTAAATGATGGAGCAACATCTGCCTGGGGTGATCAGGAAGGGCCTGTAAGGCATCAGATGATGGGTAGGATGTTAACAGCTGAGATGTTGGGAAAATGGTATCATGCAGCCAAAGAATTTGTAAAAGGATCAGAGTTAAGGCGTAGGCAGCAAAGTGTGAGATGTTCTTAAGACATGGAAAGTTATCTGATTGGATATATGCAGAAGAGAAAAAAATAGTAAGGGGGAATGAAAAGTATTATTTAGGTCATTTCAAAAGTTTTGTCCGTTTTTATGAGTCTACTTTAAACTGTAATATCTCAGTGAATATTTATTCAATTTAATCGAAATAAGCGCCATTTGAATCAGTGTATTTTTGCCAATGTAACACAAGTCGATTAATCCCGTCAGTATAAAAATTGGGTGCTTGGGATTCGATGAAGTCAACGAAGGCCGTTTTTGCTAGGTCCTGATTGGCAAAGGTTCTACCGGTTAGAAAGTTATCGAAGTGCTTGAAAAGATGGTAGTCAGTTGGCGAGAGGTCTCGGGAGTATGGTGGGTGGGGCAGAACTTAGATGCTCGATTCCTTTAATTTTCGGACGGTGATTTGTGAGACGTGCGGCTGGGCGTTGTCGTGGAGCAGGATCGGACCTCTTCTGTTGACCAGTGCTGGCTGCTGCTGACGCAATTTTCGGTACATTTC
>CAUYPK010167081.1:0-33441 GCA_963574355.1 Loris lydekkerianus
AGAATATAAATGTCTTAACACAATAACTAAGAAAATGCCAGGAAGGCTATGTTAACCAGTGTGATGAAAATATGTCAAATGGTCTATAAAACCAGTGTATGGTGCCCCATGATCGCATTAATGTACACAGCTATGATTTAAAAAAAAAAAAAAAGAAAGAAAGAAAGAAAGGTGAACCTGTCCAGGGGGTATATCCTTCCCTGTGAGTCACCTGAGTACACACCCAGCCCAGGGCTTCCCAACAGGAACACCAGATCTGCACAGGTAGAAAGAGAGGAAAAAGTGCTGATGCTGCGATTTTCTTGCCTTCACTTCCAATAAGACAGGAGATTGTAGATTATGGGATTACTGTTGTATTACACTTCTTTGTTGTGAGGGAAGGAAGATAAGGCAAATCACACCCAAATATTGGAGGAGAGCAATATCTGAATCCCAACCTGTCAGTGCTAACAAACATTATGATCAAACTCATTGATAGGAACAATCTCCTCTGAGAGAGTGACTGAGTGCAGTGGGGCCTAGAAAGTCCCCCTCTGCTCAAGAACATTTTCCATGCACTCTGAACCATAAAGCAAGAAATTCTCAAGATAGAGCCCCCACTAAGTTAAGAAGCTGCATCATTAGATAGCCAGGTGGGTCAGGGGGCATAAGAAACTCCAGTGACCATTGTTAATGATGTAGGTCCCTGGTGCTAACCATTTTAATTCTGGGAGAGTCAGAGTCCATATCTCTATAGAATTTGCTATAGCTTTTGCTATATGTCTTGTAGGATTTATTCTCCATAGGCTCCATTTGTCAAATGTCTGTGCTTGGCTTCAAAGGATGCAGGATAAGGGAGACCAGATAAGGGAAAAGTGGATGGGTCCCGTCCAGATGATGGATGGCACAGAGAAGAACAGGTCCCAGAGAGACAAAGATGTGGTAGGCTGGGCTCTGGAGGAGGGGCTGTTTCAGGAAAGGCAAACTCTGTATCAGATCAGTGGACAGGCTTCCTGGGAGGAAGGGAAGCAGCAGTCCTGTGTTCAACATGGGGTTACAGATAGCAAAGACTTAGCAAGCATTTTTGTAAAAGTGTTTATAGTTTGTCAGACGCCTTCCTAAGCTAAGACTCCTTTCTCCACAGTAAACCTTCCTTATAAAAGAGGGTGTCAGAATCATAAAACTAAGTTGCAAATTAGCTGAGCCGCCAACTCTCTGAAGGCCATCTCCAAGCCTGAGGCTGGACTGACCTGGCTTTTCCAGGTATCTTGACTCAACTAGCCCACCCAGAGCATCCCTGCTATTGATATTTAAAGGAGTTAATCTGTGTGCAGAGAAGAGCATCTGGCCCATAGTAATTGCTATGAGTGGCTTTACTACTCAAGCTGTACTTTAACCACTTCTGCTCCAGTTTGCAGGTCACTATTTCCTTGACTCCCCAGTTTGTTTGCCTTACCCAGGAGCCACGTTCTTTTCCAGAGTATCTTTGATAACACTCTTAGACCAGGAAAGGTGGATTACTCCTGACGTGGAAACATCCAAAGCTGTTCTAAAATGACCTAAACAACATTAACCCTTCTTCTTAAAAGAAGAAAGTTGAGTTCACAGACGTAATGGACAGAAATACCCTGCAAAGTCTACCCCTGAATTTGCATGTTTTGTTCTGCTGGTTCATTTAGCAAGGCAACAATTTGTTAATAACCATGAATAACAGGTAAAAAGAACCACCACGCTAGGCTTGTTCAGACAACCAAAGTGAGTTACGCATTTTCACAACATCCCAAAGTGATGCAATGACAAGCAATCTGGGGGATTTCAATAGTACAAGAGGACTTCTGTGAACCTCAGAATACATTGTCCAGAATCAACTTGTGCAATGGCTTATGCTAAACAGACAACACACTCCCGCTGATTAGATGGAGAGTAAATAAAGTACAAAGAAAGTCAGTTCTGCCCTAAAACATCCTCCAAACAAACAAGGTAAGGAATTTCTCAGCCTCGGTTATGACAGGTGTTCTCATAACAACCACCACTTAATGTTGTGTTATTTCAAGTTGCTCATTAGATACTCCCAGCTACTGCCCTGTAAGCAAAGTAAGGCCACTGCTACCCAGTTTTATAGAGGATAACTATCAGCCACTTTGCTACTGCTTGCCACCACCAATAAAAAGAACACAGGGCTAGAAGCCATGTCTCCTGACTCCTGTGGCCTTCACTGCCCTGTTGTGGCTCCCTGTGGTGTGTTTCTGATGCAGAGTACGGGAGGAACCTTCTCAATGGTGAAAACACCTGCTGGAGAAATAATTGGTGATTTTTCAAGTGCAGCCCTTCCATCACCATTGTGTCATGACACTCTGGAGGCAGCTTGGGGTCTATCACCATGTTGCTTATCTTGATTTATAATGCATGTTAATTTATTAAAACCTCTGAGCAGTTCTATCACAAAGAAACCTGTTTAATTTCTATTAGCCATGTATTCCTCAAACTTTTCTAACCATAACATGCTTTTTGTATTATTTATTAATATTACACAGAGGAGTATTCCTTAGAAGATCTTTGAGACTGTGTTAACAACAATTCTTCAGTGACATGAGTAAATGAACTGCAACGTTATACCTCATTCTACCTTGCTTGACCCCTAGTTTTTTGTGCCCCAACTCACTTCTAGAAGTGATACTAATTTTTAAATAAGACATCTAGACATGCAGTGTGCTACTCAGAAGCCTATAAAGCGAGATGAAACTTTAAATAATTGAAGCAGGTTTTAGGAAGGCTGATTAATACAGAAATAAAGTTTCTAGGCTGGCAAGGTGGCTCACACCTGTAATACTCCCAGGACTCTGGGAGGCCGAGATGGGTCGATTGCCTGAGCTCAAGAGTTCAAGCCCAGCCTAAGCAAGAGTGAGACCTCATCTCTACTAAAAACAGAAAAACTGAGGCAAGAGGATCGCTTGAGCCCAAGAGTTGGAGGTTGCTGTGAGCTCTAATGACACCACAGCACTCTACCCAGGGCAACAGCATGAGACTCTGTCTCAAAAAAAAAAAAAAAATAGAGTTTCCACCTCCAGCCTTCCAGGAGCCTGCAGAAACTCCAGGCAGCCTTTGGACTTCATGTTTTCTCTCCACCGACCTAACTTTTCAATAGCCTAGGGCTGGAAGAGGAAGGTATTTCTCCATGCATTTCCTCTTCTATGGCTTTTCCACACAGAGAGAACTTTCTCTAATCTTCAGGGCGAGGAAAACTTTGCTTTCATGAGATCAACATCTTACATATAAAATTGAAAGGCCACCTGTGGTTGCAAGGAACTATGACTAGGGGCACTAGGAGGAAAGAGAAAGGAACTTGTGTGCCCTCCAAAATCCTTTATCAAGCATTAGTGAACTAATTAAAATCCATTGCACAAACAGGAGCATTGGCCCTTTCTTTACCAACTACTTTTTCACAACTTCTTATCAGTGGCACGTGGCTCCCCAGCAATAAAAATAATCTTATGGTTGGGGGTCACCACAACGTGAGGAACTGTATTAAAGGGTCACGGCATTAGGAAGGTTGAGAACCACTGTTCTAGAGGGAAGGATTCTTTCTTGAGTACTTTAACTACCGAAGGAAGAATATTATAAGCAGCTTAGAAGAAGAATCAGCTGCTTATAATGCTCACTGTGCCATTTATATCACTCCTACTTTGGTTAAAAGTGATACTTTTCTTAAAGGTTAAGAATGATGCTTTTAAATAATAAATAGCAATTATTATTACTTAAATAATAAGGAAAGTATGGGTGGCACCTATGGCTCAGTGTGTAGGGCACTGGCCCCATATACCGAGGGTGGCGTGTTTAAGCTTGACCCTGGCCAAACTGCAAGAAAAAATGGCCAGGCGTTGTGGCAGGCACCTGTAGTCCCAGCTGCTCAGGAGGCTGAGGCAGGAGAATAGCCTAAGCCCAGGAGTTAGAGGTTGCTGTGAGCTGTGATGCCACAGAATTCTACCAAGGCTGAAAAAGTGAGACTCTGTCTCAAAAAAAAAAAAAAGTAAACATGCATTCAAAATACACATACAGTGCTTTATAAATGTTAATGCATGTATATTATAAATATAGTTAATGTTAACTAATGTTAATGAGCTCATAAGACAATACTGTGCAATAGGTTCTATTATCTCCATTTTATAGATCAGAAAATTCAGGAAGAGAAAGGTAAAACAAATTCCCTAAGCACAAATATAGTGAGTGGGAGAGATGGTGCTACTTTATTTTTCCTCTCAGCCTCTTCGTCCTGGTGCCCCCCTCACTGAGAGGTCTCATTTCCCCTAGAAAACTTCCTCTCTCTCCCTCCCACACACACACTGGGAAAGAAAAAATTATTTGGGCACTTGTTGCAATGCCCAGGAAGACTTCATTCAAGGCTACCAAATCAAGGGATATTAGAGCAGGGGACAGAGGTCAGGCTTAGTTCCAAATGAACAAGGACAGGTGGGGATTTGTGGCCAAGGAGCAAGGAGAGAATGTAAGAGAAGTCCAGGGTAGGGGATTCTTGCTAGACCAACTTGACAGCATTCTTGCCGAGGTCGGGTCAAGGACTCATACATCAAAGGTGGGGATGAGGAATTTGATAAGCTTTCCAGGGTGACCAGGTAGCAAGAGTGAAAGGATTCTTGCTTAAACTGGGCGAAGTTTCAGGGGTTAAGGTTGAGGCCTAGTCTGGAAGAGGGCTGAGGATCCAGACTGAAGTTCAGTTTTCGTCAAGAAGAGGGTTTTTGTCCCTATAAGCAGGCACACGTACACTTGCACACACACAGTAGGTTGCTCCAGGGCTCTTGTCTCAGGGCAGTCTCCCTCGTGCTATTCCTCGTCTAAAAAATTGAGGCACGCTTGATTGCCAAATGCTGCCTCACTCACTTTCTATCCTTGAACCCTGAGGTAAAGGAGGATAAGCTGAGCCGGCATTCTCATTCCGAGGGAACTCCCTGAAATAGCATGGGAGGGTGGGTATAGGAGAAGAATAATTTTTTCTTCAACCCCCAGAGGTTGTTAGTTGGACTGAACCCCTGTCACAAAAGGCAGATTAACAAGAGAAAAATAAACAGAAATTCATTAACATCTACATTTGATACATACACAAGATACCCCGGGAATGACTGGTTCTCAAAGAGCTGGTTTTGAATTTCAACTTATCCGGCATCTTCACCTAAAGCAGTGCAAATTTTTAGAGAAACGACAAAAAAGAAAAGGATGAGGACGCTGAGTCTGAAAAGCAGCAAATCCATGACTGAGAAAGGCTGGCTAGGTAAGCTTGTTAAGGTAGATTTCTCCGGAACCATCTTCAGACCGATGAAGGTCTGGAGTTGTCTTCAGCCATGTTAAAAAAAATCAATAAAACTTTAGATGAATTAAGTTTAACAGGGTTTAATGCTGCAGAGAACAATCTGCAAATTATACCGCCCTCAGAACCAGAAGAGGTTCAGAGAGTTTTGCAGAATTTATGGACAGAAACTGAAAGTGAGGCCCAGAAACAGCTTGATTGGTGACCCCTGTGGCTGACCGGGGCTCGGCTAACGTGATTGGCTGAGACTCTGCTATTGGTTACAGTAACAAACTCCCACGTTAGACTTTCACTTAGTGTGTGTACACAGTTAGGCTGCAGTTCTTTACCTAGGTAGCGCAAGAACAAAACCAACCTCAGGCCAAATTTGACTTAACGGTGGTTAACCTTTGTTCTCTCTGGTAGAGAAGGGGAGTGGGATACCTTTTGTCTTTATAAATCTATGTCCTCTTTTAAACAAACAGAGGGCAGAGAGCTTTCCCACATTAGCATCTTCTTAACTGCCTTCAGTTCAAAAATTCTTCATATTATAGGGTGGCGTATTCTGGTCTCCCGCATAGGGAAAGGCAAAACAGAGGCATTGTCTGGGGTCTAGCATGTCACTCATTACTTAAGAACTTTGGACTCTTTAGAATCCAAATATCCTCTGTCATGCTATTAAACATAATGACACGGACAAGTCCTTGCCATTCTATTCTGTTTTTCTTGAATCCCACTTTACGTGGGATGGAGGCAGAGAGAGTAAGTGGCCACCTACAGCCTGACTCCATGCGCTTTGCTTGTCCCACTCCCCCTGCCCCTGTACAGATACAGGCAGACCAGAAATACCGCCAAAAGGCAAGTACCGATAACCAAAATCCTGGGAGGCACAAGTACCTTACATAAAATGGCATAGCATTTGCATAGACCCTACCTACATCCTTCCCTATACTTTAAATCATCTCTAGATTACTCATGATACCTAATAGGGTGGAAATAATTGTTACACTGTATTTTTAAATTTGTATTATTTTTATTGTATTGTCTTATATATTTTTTTCTTTTTCTTTTTTTTTAGAGACAGAGTCTCACTATGTCACCCTCGGTAGAGTGCAGTGGCATCACAGCTCACAGCAACCTCCAGCTCTCAGGTTTAGGCAATTCTCTTGCCTCAGCCTCCCCAGTAGGTGCGACCACAGGTGCCTGCCACAACACCAGGCTATTGTTTTTGTTGTTGCAGTTTGGCCCGGGCTGGGTTCAAACTCGCCACCCTCAGTATGTGGGGCCAGTGCCCTACTCACTGAGCCACAGGCGCCACCCTGTTGTATTGTTATTTTTATTGTTTTTTTCTTCTCCTAAATATTAAGGGTGCCAACAAAAAGCATACACATTTTAAGCAACATTATCTATGTGTTAACTTTTCAAAGTTGACTTGAATTATAGTAGCAACATGTGGTATGACGTTCTCTCTAAAGACGGTGAAAATCAAAGGAATGTAGCGTCATCATGCAACAGGCATGACTAGGACAGCTTTTTCTCTTAAAATGTGCATACATTTTGGGGGCACCTTTTGTATTTTTGAGCCCCAGATGGTAGAACCCATGAGTGTAGAACTCGGATATGGAGTGTTGACTGCAGCTCAGTGCCATTAAACAAGGGACAGAAAAGAGACTCAGTGCCCAGCTGGTTTCTAAGCATGTTCCAAAGACCACCTGCATGGGAATCACCTGGAGAGCTTATTAAAAATTCAGATTCCTGGTCCCTACTCCTAAAGATTCTGAATCAGTTGGTGACTCTCATGTATTCTATGGCTTATAAGTCATTAAACTTTACTCCAGGTAACAAAGAGAAGGGAGTATGCTGCAAATCCTCCATGGGCCTTAAAAGCCAGTCAGGGCCGAGGCAGCCTGGGCTCTGGGCATCCCAGCGTGCAGGCTCTGCCCACCATGACCCGCTGCCTGTCAGGCACAGCTAAGGTGGAGAAATCAAACCAGCTTGGTAAAATGTTTTGCTCTTCACCATCTGTCTGCCATTTTCAAACCATCTGTTCCTTCTCATGAACTATTTCGGCTATTAAGGCACTGTAGGGTGGTGATTAAAGCTGGATTCTAGACCAGAATACCAGGATTTAAACTCTAACTCCGTCACTTCCTAAGCCATGAGATCCTGACTGAATTCCTCACCCTCCCATGCCTCTGTGTTGTCATCTATAATGACATCTGATGGGGCTCAGAATACACTACCCCAAAATATGACTGTAGGAAACCAGAATATGCCACCCCAAAATATGCCTCCTGGGAATATTGATTATTTTGAGCTGGTTATTTTGAGAAACTGCAAACAGAGAAGTAGCTCTGAAAAGTTACCTTTTTGTAAGTGGAATTTACATTTATAAAAGAAATTTCCATGTCTAAGAGTGTCTCCCTCTCTGCCCTAGGAAAAGAAGGACTAAATCACTAGAGATTCATAACTGTGGAGAAGACATGGATTTAAATCTGCCCAACAACCCTTAAACTGGCTTGGGGTGCTGTCCCTGGTCAACTGACTGAACCAGGCTTTCCTGCTATACTCTTCTTTCTTTGTTTTAGACAATGATGGTATTTAAATTTGAAGTTAAATGCTTTCTTTGAGATGTACTTTAGAGATTTACTTATTTCTCTGGGTTTTATCCCATGTATACATGAAGTATAAATGCTAAAACCTCTGTTTATTTTTCTCTTATTAATCTGTCTTTTGTTACAGGGAGTTGCAATTTAAAAGAGTAGAGAGAAAATTATCATTCCCTCCCTATCTACTATTATTTTTATAAGAGTTTTACCGATTAATGCAAGTGTGACAGCTTACCACAGATTATGAGAATTCAAGTAGTAATGTACACACAAGCTTTTAAACAGAGCCTGGTACGTGATAAGTGCCCAGGAATGTCACCTTTATTTTTATTGGCTTCTCTCCTGTGATTGATTGGTCTTTAAGATAGGAGGAAAGTTTAACAATTAATTTGGCTATCATAGATGTGATACTGAAGGTCAATGATCTAGGTATAATCTTACATCAAAAGTCCATTGCTCCCTCACTTGACCAAATCAGTCAAGGTCACTTATCAGGTCAAGGTCACTGCCCAGATGCAGGCTCAGATCTGACCAGTGCAGGACTGTATGAGGCAGGGGCGTGAAGAGGGCTCAATCATGTTTCTGTAACTGAGCAGAACACTGTTCTAAGGTGTTTTTCCTCTGGTTACATTCTAGTAGAATTGAAGGTGCATGTTAATATCTCTTCCCCTGATAAAAATCAGGGAGGCATTTACAAAGATGGGGCACAGGCTCCTCAGTGAAGAAAAGGCTGAGACACCCCTCCTCCCACCCTGATTTGATCTTCTTACAGACCCCAGCCTAAGCTTTCCTCCCAGATCCCCAGGTAGGTGACTGTCTGGGAGTGTAGATAACTGCTGAGATCAGTTCAGCACAACTTGCTGGAGGAAAGGAGGACTAGATTTTTGCAGCATATATAGCTTGAATCTTGTCTTTTTTCAAAGATGACATTAAGAAGTGGTAACTACCAAAGACTGTTATTTAAATAAAAAGCGAGCATTACTTGTCACTAAGCTGAGTGTGCTGAAGTCTGCCCCAGAAATGAGGATAACGTTAGATAATTACTCTCCTGCTTGGAAGAGAACTCAGGAGACTCATGGTGCACACTGAGTTGGAAAGTCATTACAACCACCAAAGCATGTCATGTCGCAGTGCACCTTGCAGCGTGACTGTTCGGCTGCCCTGCACTAACACAGCTGGGTTAGCATCCTGAGTGTCTGATGCAACCTACTCACAGTCCACCCTGTGCTGCCCCAGGCGCTGGAGGACACAGGGGATGTATCAGCCTCTGCTCTACCTGGCCATTTGCTACCTATCTAACTTGAAATAAATAATGCAAATCCCTGTGAGGGTCAGTTCCTCATCTGGGATGTATGGAGCAAAATACTTAACTATATTAGTTAGGATGCTTTTTTTGGCTGTAGGTTATAGGAAAAGTATGATTGGAGCTTAACAATCATGGGAAGTCCCGTCTCACATAACAGGAAGGGCTCAGGTGTGAGCACAGTTATGCCAGGCAGGCGGAATCTCCCTCTGTTTCACTTGGCTCTGGCCTCCCGACTCTGCACTGGCTTCCTCTATAGCCAGGCAAATGTCCAGACACCAGAAAGTCCAGGATAAGGGAGAAGGATAGCTTCCTATGGGCCTCTTTTGCATCAGTGAGGAAATCTTCCCTTGCCCCAACCTGGCCAGGCTTCCCCTCCTATCTCACTAACTAGAACTATGTTGCATAACCACCTCCAAACTGATCACCGGTAATATTATGGATGATGCAATTGCTTTAGACTATTCAGAACTCACCTCCAGGCGGAGGACAGTCCCCTTACCTCCTTACCTGACGACAGGGTATTAGGGAGAAAGACAAACGCCTAGACAAAGGCAGGACTGTCAATGAGAAGGAGGCAGTAAGTGGCTGGTGTGCAGGCAGCTGACTGTGTCTGCGACGCCCCCTCCCAAACTCGTGTGATGAATAGACGAGTTCACTAACGAAAACAGCCCACTATGGTGCCTGGAGTCTGAGGATGGGTACCTGCCCCACAGGGCAGCATCGTGCCCACTTTATGGATGAGGAGGCTGGACCACAGGTGGGTTGAGTGATTTGGCCAGGCAGGTTCTAGGTTCAAACTCAGGCAGTGTGGCTTGAAAGTGAGTCAACTGTATCAACCTTCCCTAATCCCATCTCTTCCTTGATCTCAGGAAATATATAAATTTTAGGTTCAATGGGATGAACATACAAGTAAACAAGAGAACGGTACGATAAAGCAGCTAGTGACATTTGGTGTTGAAGGAGGAGAGAAAATCAGTGTGTTCCATGTGCTGAGCACTGCATGTCAGAGGGATGGGGGAGTATAACATGGTAGGAAGGCAACAGGCCCTAGGCCTTGGTTCTAGCATGAGTTTGGGGAGGGAATGGAGGGCAGGCCAGACTGGTGTGGCAGCTTCCAGTTTCCAAGGATAAAAAGACACTTTTTTGTTATTGAAACAGTCTCACTCTGTCACCCTGGGTAGCGTGCCCTAGTGTCATAGTCCACAGCAACCTCAAACTCTTGGGCTCAAGACATTCTCCTGCCTCAGCCTCCCAGTAGCTGGGACTATAGGTGCCCACCACAACGCCCAGCTAGTTTTTCTAGATTTCTTTGGAATCTGCTAGTTGGAGGAGTAAAACAGCAGAGAGGCCCAGCCACATTTGACTTTAGAAGAGATTTTGAGGCCATTTTACTCATAAAACCATGGGCTCCTAGACTGTATTACAGTACCTGCACTTCATGAATAAAAAAAAACTTTTGCCCAGGGGAAGCCTAATGCCTAAACTCAAGAGGCATTAGGTAAACTAAGAATTTTCCTAATGTCCCCTTACATCTACTGTCTGTTAGCTCCAATCTATCATCTTATGAACTTCCAAGAGAAATTGAATGTTGGTTGATGATGCCTAGAATTTCACCCCCACGCCCAAATCATGGCAAGATCTCCTTCTGTAGATATGAACTGAATAAGTGTAACATGTGGTGCTAGAGTTCAAACTCAAGGTGACTATGCACGTCCTTTTTGCTTCTCTTTTCTTGCCTTTTTTTTTTTGAGACAGAGTCTCAAGCTATCACCCTGGGTAGAGTGCTGTGGTGTCATAGTTCACAGCAACCTCCAACTCTTGGGCTCAAGGTATCCTCTTGCCTCAGTTTTTCTATTTTTAGTAGAGACAAGGTCTTGCTCTGGTTTGAGACCAGCTTGCTCGGGCTGGTCTCAAACTCCTGAGCTCAAGTGAGGTCTCCATCTTGGTCTCCCAGAATGTGAGGATTACAGGCGTGAGCCACCACGCCCAGTATGTATTCTCACTTTTCACACCCCCTCATCCACCCAGAAGATTATATCCCTATTCTTCCAGTAGGGGTGCCCAGGCCTTCTAAATAACTCTGGAGATGTGGTCCTAAAGCTGGGTTTCCCGCCCACAGCGGATGTCAGCATACTGACCACTAGGTAGGATTTCCTGACTTGAAAAAGAAAATTTCTCTTTCTATCTTATACCACTTCCTGTAGCACCAACTTTCCCACCAAGAAAGGATCTCCAAGGACATGCTCTGGGGAGGGTTTCGGGTCATGGTGTTCCTAAATTGATGTGTCTGAGTCAAATTAATGTCTACATCCTATTTAAATCCTTGTCTATCAACAGGTTCTGGTTCCTGTTCAGCTTCACTTACTTTAGTCTTAAAATTACTTGCCAGATTTCTCTGCAGTCTGATATTTAGGCATCAGGGACCTTTCTAAGCTAATAAAACTGAGCCAAGTTAGAAAAGGATGGTCTTTGGAACCAGAGATTGAGTCCAAGGCACAGCATTGTCAGTCACTGCTGGGTAACTGTGGATCTAGGGCTAAATTTCTGAGAGAAAGTCTTCACATGTAGGACAGCACAATGTTCTCCCTTTAACAGGGGCTAAAAGAAAAAAAAAAAAGGTATAAGGAAGATATGTAGATCATTGTCTGGCACATAGTTGGTGTTTTAAATGCTAGTTTCTTCCTTCCCTCTGTCCTTTTCTCTTTAGAGAGATTTGAGAAAGGTTCAAAAATAATAAAAGTAAAAAAAGCATTTTAGGTAGTTTCATGATGACTGATTATGACATTAAGCTACCATATGGCCTGGGATGAGTCCTTTACCTTATTCCTCTCCGTTTTCTCATCTACCAAAAGAAAAGGTTGGGTTTTATATTCAAGTTCCAAGTCATAGGAATTCCCCAACTCATCTGCTGCATCTGGGCACTGGAGTCATCTCCCTCAACTGGGTCTAGTACAGCTTCTTCCCTCTAACCTTACCTGCAAGATCCTTCCTGCTTCTGATGTGCTGCGAAATGGCTGCTCTTTTCATATTAACAAGTACAGAAGGGGTATAGTGGCTCATGTCTGTAATCCTAGTACTTTGGGAGGCCAAGGTAGGAGGATCCCTTGAGAAAAATTTTTTTAAAAGATTAACAAGTACCTACTGACCACTTAGGTAAGAGCATGGCAGGGACCCAGCTGCCTGACCTGTGTGGGCAACCAGCAGTTCAATGAAAGTAACTGATAGCAAAGACGTCAGTGGAAAGGAATGCAAGGTCACCTCACCCTGTGGTTTGCAAACGGTATGCCCGTGAGACCTGGAGTTTCCTCAGAGCTCCTGGCAGCAGAGAGGGAATGAAGCAGCAGCAGATGGGCCCAACCTTCCTCCACTGAAGCCAACGCCTCTGACTCATCTACTTCTCGAGTTTCTGCAGCAGTTTCTGCTGGAAGAGTCTCCTAGCTAAACAGAAAAGTCCTGTAAGTCACCACGTCCACCTTACCCTTTCATTTTACATATAAGGAAACTTTTTGTTTTTATAAGGCATTTATACTTCAAAAGCCTCAGAATGGGTCCTACACCCTTGAGATCCAATAATTCCACTTTCTAGTAAATTAGTCCTAAGAAAATAATTGTGGATTTGTGAAAGTTCTCATCACCCTATGCCTTAGAATAGAGAAAAAAACTGCAAACACCAGCAAGAGAGAGGAGTGGTTAAATAATGATCATATCCCCAAATAGGGAAAACAGAGCTGTCCCATCTATTGTGGGAGAAAATTTCCAGTAAGGAAAAGTGTCCACATGTATTGCTCAGTGGGTACACACACACACACGCGGGTTTGTTCTGCCTGTATAATATCCCCAGGTGTGTCACAGGAGGACCTTCTGGGAGTATTTAAATGGGCAGCACTGCACCCAGGCGGCTCTGCAGCACGCACCCCTGCTCTTCTGCGGTACCTCTGCCACTGCCCAGAAAAAGGAAGCATGTCCACGCCCACTGTCTTCTCCACATGCCCCCCTGCTTCCATCCCTGGTGCACCAGAGCTCTGCTGGGTGTTTCTGCACCCAGGGCGAAACAAGTAACTCTGAGCCACATTTCTCCTTGATCTTGGAGCAAACATACCACACTCAGAACTGCCCAGTCTTTCTTAAATGGCTCCATCCATTTCTGGCCACCAACCCCTACCCAGTACATGGGGAGTCCCAATTCATGAGAACTAGAATAGACACCACAGAACTTTTCATTCTGCTTTCCGCACTCACTTTCTCCTCCTCAAAGAACCAAAACAAAACAAAACAAAATCCTCTCTATTCCTCAGTCTATAGCAATAAACATTTGCATGCACAGAAATGGAGGCAAACCAACAGAATAATGAGTGTTGGGTTTGGGGAGGTATGCTGGACAGAATAATGGACCTCCCCCCAAAATGTCCACCTCCTAATCCCTGGGGCCTAATCTGCTTTCTTACATGATAAAAAGGACTGGACAGATGGAGATGGAGGATCTTGAGAAATTATCCTGGCTTCTTCTGAGAGGCTCAATGTATTATAATTACAAGGGTCCATATAAGAGAGAGGTAAGAGAGAAAAAGGAGATATCACAACAGGACAATAGAAGCAGAGGTCAGAGTGCTGCACTTTGAATATGAAGGGATCACAAACCAAGTTCAGCTGCAAAAGCCAAGTTCAGCTGGAAAAGCCAGGGAAACAATTCTCTCCTAGAGTCCCCAGAAGGAATGTGGCCCTAATGACATCTTTATGTTAGCCCCATAAGACTCATTTCAGATTTCTGACCTCCAAAAGGATAGACTAGTAAATGTATTGCTTTAAGCTACTACATTTGAAACGGTTTGTTGCAGCAGCAGATGGAAATACAATGCTGTTTATTGTAAGGACTGAGGGTAAAAATTATTTTTCTTATCTATATTTTTTAATCTTTACTCAGATGAACAATACAACTCCTATAATGAAAATGAGAAATTATTATTTTCAAACAGACTCAGGTGAATCAATGTGTGAAGGTCCTGGAAGGGAAATGACTGTGAAGGTCCTGGAAAGGAAATGGCCTGGAATCTGACATTTGCAGCTTAGGGAAAAGGGGCAAAGAATCAAAGAGACGACCCCAGCCTGGAGTCTGTAATATCTCAACTATCCATGGATTTACCCAGGGCAAAGATGTCCAGGGACTCTTAAGCAATGATTTAAATAGCACTCAGGAGCATGGGACTTTTCCAAAGAAAAGTATATATACATTTTATACACACATATACATTTTACATACATATATATACATAAACATATATATGTGTGTATACATACATATTTACATATATATATGCATATATATAAAACCTAAAACTTTTGCAAACAGGATAACTATTATGGCTGTTTAATGAGAACTTTGAATGTCTTAATTACAAACTCCTTCTTTAGGAATTTGAGGTCTTCAACCTATGAGTAAGGAAGGTATTTTTGTTTGAGGGAAACCCCAGTCTTATCATTTTGATAACTATCAACTCTATTTCTAATTGTGGCATCCTGGAAAAAGGAGGGTACTCTGAGGCCCAAAGGCCCTAAGTCCTTAGACTGCCCTCAGAAAGTTGTGGTCCAGTCAGTCAATCCAAGCCTCATAAACGTATGACATCTCATTAAACTTCTCAAGTTTGAACCAACTGGTATGAAGAAGGCCAATGCCATGTTCAAAAAAGAAGACGTAGAAAATATCTTTAAGGATATGGGATTTTTTTATGTTGTTTTTATCTCTCAACTTCTTAGGGCAGACATTAATTGAAGATTCTTTCATAACACTACCTATCTACTTTGCTAAACTTATTTACAATCAGCAGCAGCATATAAATGTTCAAAGGCAGTATTCTTCTTAGCAAGTTAACAATTTGCTTCTATTATCATATGCTTAGGCTTAATAATACTGTCTTCACATATATATTTTCAAAATAGTAAGCTTCCTATCATGCTTCTGGAATTACTAATCTCTAGAAATATTGAGTGTGGATTAGGGACATTTTGCTGTATCACTTACTAACTAAAGACCAAGGAGCTAAGTTAAAACTGAACAAGGGTGACAGACCCTGACCTTTTCCCAGGTTCTACCCCTTTATGAGACTAGTTTAGGGGTGTCCTGGCTGAGCATCATCTTCCTGATCAATGATACTATAATTTTTTTTCTCACCAAAACAAGCTATGAAATTCAGAAGACATTTAACATTTATATTCATGGTGAAAATATATGTATATTTTCAGTTTATGTTTCCAAGTCCCAGTTTAAAAGCAAAAAATGGCATAGTCAAGGACAACACAAAAATCCTGAGGGATCAAGCTGGGTACTTGCCTCCCTAAACCACAAGACCAGGCACAGCACAGAGCAAGGGCTGCAAAGGGTACAGAAAATTCTGACAGGCCATTTTTTAAATACCCATGATTTTCTGTCTTTTTAAAAGGAGAAAATAACTCAGCACAGAGGGATCATGTAAAGTCTAATTGTATAATGTGAGATCAATTATGAAAGCTAATTAGACTTTTCAGATAATGCTTGCTAGAAACCAGGAAACAGAAATGACATGAAGAAAGGCAAAGACAAATTCTTTACCACCTATGATGAAATCTTTTCAAGAAAAACTAGATATTCTTTGGGTAAGAAGGCCAAGCTAGATTTTGAAGATGTGATGAAATTCTCAGTTTGCTAATGACTCAGTCTGTGGCACTTGCCTCTGTCCCTTGGTAAGGGCTCTTGTGAGTACAGGACAAGGGACAGGAATGGAAAGTCCTCTGTGAAGGGAAATTAGCCACCTGTATACTAAAATCTCGGGAAAAAATTAGGAAGGTTTAGGATTTCTCACTCCTTGGCCCTTGTGGAACACCTTTGTTCCAGACAGCCTCCAGTTATGAAGGGTCCTTCTAGCTTGCATCCAGGGTAATCTCACGACTCTCAATCTTCACCCCCAAAGCAGCCTATGTTTAGATGTCCCTGGCATCCTTTGTGGAAAACTGGAAACCATTTCCCAGAGTTCTGTTCCCTGTTGGATGATATGACTGTTTGCTGTCTGAAATGGTCCTGTAACTACAGCCATGCCCCTCAGGAGATACAAGCTGAGAGTAAGTACAGGTAGGGCAGGAAAGGGTTACTTCCGTCTTCCCCTTCCAGGTTCATCATTGACAATTGTCATTTATGATGAACAACCACACCAAGTATCTGCAAATGGCAGCTGACCTGCCAATCAAAGTACCATCCTGCCTGGATTCCAGAGTTGCTCTCCCTGTAAAATGAGCAACTTTGGTTCAGTGAGAGATCAAACTCTGAATACCAGGGGCTGAAAGGACCTTTGTTTTAGACAGTCTTTTGAAACCTTAATTTTCTTTAGCGCTGGTCCTATTCATGTCACTGAACAATGACTCACTGTTCAGAAAGAGCAGCCTCTGCCAAACACATTGGGCTTGGGGAGTCTGATCCAAAGGAGGCAGAGGTAGCCTTGACTCTCAGGAACCTGCCCTAGGCTGGGATTATCCACAACCTTGCTAAAGATACGACGTAAAAAATTATTAAAGTTATTGTCTGTCTCAGGCAACTCAACTCACCGCCTCCAAGTCACCAGAGCAAAAATACAGGTCTTCACAGAGGGAAAAAAAAAAATCCTTTACCAGAAGAAGCAGGGCAGGACACAGTTAAATAATTTTTCAGTAACCTGGCATATCTTGCTTCTTTTTAACAAAGCCAGAAAGTAGGCAAGTCACACTACTTGTTTGCGTTTCTGTGTCTTTATCTCTAGCCCCCTATTTGTGTCACAGGCGTCCAGCGTTTGTGAGGACAGGATTTGGTATGCATTCTGGGGCCTGGGAGGGGTGCCAATCATACACATTAAATAGAAGATAAAATTAAAAAGTGGTGCTCAAAGGTCCTGGAAGAATAAAAGAAAAATTGAGATGCTGGTGGAACAGCAATAAATAGAAGTTTACGTGTCTCTTTTCCTTCAGAGGGGCTAAGGACCAGGAAGAAATGTGACACTACTGAGTTGGGAAACTTCCAAGTATCTGATTTGCCCCATGTTGGAAGCAGGACGAGTGAGCAGCCCTTCCCATCAGTGCTCAGACCCGTATCAGGCTGGATGGGACAGCAAGGAAGACACTCAGAACACTGGGATATTGCAGGAAATCACTGCCTAGGCTGGGAACTTGAGTGACAGGACGAAACAATCGAAAAAGAAAAAAGTCAAAATTAGTCTGAAGTCCTCATTTGACCAGGTCTGATCAAAATGTCTGAATTTATGTCTGCATCTCAGGAAAATATTCACACCCATTGAAAATAAATTTTTGAGATTGGAGCACAATTCCATTAATAGTTTGTTTATAGGAATAAAAAAGTATAATAATAAGCCAAAAGCCCTGTTATAACAATAACTTAAAAAAATAAAACCTCTTGTTTGTAGTTAGAAAGAGCTTTAATTGTCTGACTCTTTTGATCTTATAATTCTCATTTCTTAAAGGCAGGGACCAGAGCCCTCAAAAAAGTACTCATGGAGAAGAGATTGTAGCAAGAGCCACATTTCTGGACACTCACCTATATAGATAATAACACACACCAAGTGTGGCTCCTGTCAGTGAGAGCTGACATGTTAAGGTAACATGGGCCTGACTGACATTTTAATGGCACAGTGATGACATTTGTACTTTCACTTTTCAAATAACTTGAAAGTGAAAACTCAAGATGCAGCCAGAGGAAGTTTTAAGTCAGTGACTTCTCTTCCCCCACCCAAAGCCCAAGTGACTTTAGGTACAATCCGAGCTTGAGCTGGGCCAAGCCAAGGATCAGCTTGGAAACAGACCAAAACTTAGACCCCTGCGATGCTCAGGTGTGTAATTTGTACTTGATGAGATAGTGAAAAGGTTAGTACTTCACTGAGATCACCACAGTATAGTTAGAGCTGGTTACTTATTGTCTTTAGCTCACCCAGAGCTTCCTAATGCACAATGAGTAGAAACCTACAAGCTCAGCTCTGCGGGTTCTCAATCTGATGATACCAGTAGACAGCGCAGCAAAGTGGTGATAAGCTCGGGCTGCAGAATCACACTGACTTGACCCAGCTTCACTTCTTACTAGTGGTGTTTGGGGTGAGTTACTTACTCTTTCTAACCCTTAAGTCTCCCATCTATAAAGTAGGAATGACAACAAGAGTAGAAAATCATCATAAAGGTTTGTGAGGATGAAGTGAAGTACTGTACACTTATTTCTTGACACAGTAGTTGACATATAGTAAGTATTGAATATATTGGCTGGTATTATCATAAGGGATTTAGGGACAACAGTAAATATAGAGAAAAAAATAAAAATGCATTCTGCTTGATTGTTGAATTTAGCTGAGCATATAGTCTGTACCAATTTCACTCAATAGTCTAGTTCACTTTCTAAAATAGCCCAAAGTTTACCAGGCTGTTTGTGACTGGGCCTTTGGATACAATAGCCCCAAGTTCAAGTCTGACATGAAAGCAATAGGTGCTTATTCGCTTCCTGGTACAGGTCAAGCCCTTCTTCCTCACTAAGCTGACAGCTAGTTGAATGGTAGGTAATGCTCTTTTGGCCTGTCTAAGTTAGACTCTCTGACCTTGAATGACCCTTTGAAGTTCCTAATTTGTTTGGGGGTTTTTTGTTGTTGTTTATTTTTGTTATTTAATAGAATTGGGGGGCAGGGAGCAGTTCTAGGTTCACAGCAAAGTTGAGCAAAAGTTACAAAGATTTTCCTTATACCCCTTTCCCCTACACTTGCACAGCGTCCCCCATTACCAGCATCCCCCACCAGAGTGGTGCATTTCTTACAACTGATCAACCTATATCCACACTTCATCATCACCCAGAGTTCACAGTCTACATTAGGATTCACTCTTGGGTTCACATCCTGTAAGTCTGCATGAACGTTTAATGACGTGTAACCATCATTAGAGTATCATACAGAATAACTTCACTTCACTGTCCTAAAGATGCCTGTTAGAATCCCTAGTTTAAAAGATTGTGTGTTTACCTCTCCTCCCCAGAATGGCCTTCACTCCCTACCCTATTTCCCACCCTCCTGCTGTCCAGGTGGTGAACTTTCATATTTCTCCATGGCTGTCTGTTCAAGACACAGGAAGGAAGCTCTTCCTCTAAACACACCTTTCCTTCTATTTCACACCAACATTTTTCAGCAGCTATGAGCCACTAACTCTCCTGGAACTCACAAAGAACACTTTTTCTTTCACAAAGAAACAAGCCTAGTCTAGATAAGTCTGCAGAGGGAGGTTGAAAGAGCCTATATGCAGCCATTTTGACTGATTTCAGACCCTGGTAAACACCCTGAACAAGGGAGTCACCAGTCAGTGGCCACCTGGGACCACCTGAGGATGGATGAACATCTAAGCAGGGTGCCTTACAAACTATGCTTACCTTCCTGTGACAGCAGTTTATGATTAACTTTATGGCCTGACCTCAAGACAATGCTGGTCACATTTAAAAGTGTTACCATGGCTGGGCACAGTGGCTCACACCTGTAATCCTAGTACTCTGGGAGGCCGAGGCAGGTGGATTGCCTGAGCTCACAGGCTTGAGACTACCTGAGCCAGCTTGAGACCTCATCTCTAAAACTAGCCAGATGTTGTGGTGGGCATCTGTAATGCCAGCTTCTTGGGAGGCTGAGGCAAGAGAATTTCTAAAGCCCAGGAGTTTGAGGTTGCTGTGAGCTATGACGCCATAGCACACTACTGAGGGCAACAAACTGAGACTCTGTCTCAAAAAAATAATAATAAAAAAAATAAAAATGTTTCCATGGCGCCCTCTGTAAATGATGGTGCCCAGAGATGAGGCTGCAGAGGAGATGACGTTCAGGCTAGGTTTCTTGAAAGGGGAGCATGACCCACCTGGGCAGTACAAAGATGGTGGTGGGGGGCAATTAGAGACCCCTTTTATGTGGTGGGTGGGCACATTCTACAGTTCATTTGGAAAGTTAGAGTTCTTAGGCTTGAACTTCTCAGAGGGAGGGCTAGGCAGATCCTCTGTGTCTTTGCCTTAGGAGGAGAGGAGGAGATTGGGATAAAGGGTTTGTGTGTGGCTGAGCTAGGTCCCCCAACAGCCTCCTGTTCAGGAAAGGCCCCCTGCTCTGTGGAGTCAGATCTGTTCTCTGTCCCTGTCTCAGTAAAACTTTCTCCTTCAGTTAGTTGTCGACATCTCGAATTCATTCTGCACGAATCCAAGAACTCACTTGGTGAATTCATAGGGCTTCCCCCCTTCAAGGGGGCACCCCCCGCAGCAAGTCCAGGGCTGACTTATTGAGGAGATACTGTTCCTAAGCTCCAAGACACGCATAGGGGCCCACAAAAGTGTTTTGATTTCTTTTAAAATGGGAAGAAAAAATGAATAGAATTATAATGCATAATAATGAATCTAGTCTGGATTACATTCATGTTTATGCTGACACAGTCATAACATATATTTTTAAATATATTTTTGTAGGAGAAGGGGTGCACATATGTCACAATGTGGCCCTACCACCCCTGCTGGGTTATCATGTCTTAATAGAAGGAGGGGCCTGCAGCAAAGTCACCCACCTCCCATCTTTACCTCCCACACCAACCATGTGCTTCCTCTGATGGGACAGGATAAAAGTTATAGTAACTTTGATGTTTGAAGACTGTCTTTAAAACAGCCCCCAACCTTGATTAGATATAACTCGTTCATTTCACACATGCATCATAAATCTACCACTGATTTCTTCACAACCCCGCTCCAAATATAAACTAATGACGTCAAAGCAAGTAACACTGCCTCAGAATCACACCCACGTGGGCCAAATTAGGGGCCAGCAGGAGATGACCCTCCTCTGGGAGCAAAGCCTCACTCTGGGAAGGCGTGACAATCACACATGAATGAGCCCTGGGTACATTTCTCACACCAGGTGGCAATGCTTGTCACTGATTAAATCATTTGAAATCAATGATGCTGAATACTTGGTTGACCACCCAGTCAAGAGTTAGGTCTCAGGCCATACCTGCAACTTTTCCAGGTATTTTCCTTCTGATGTAAAGTACAGGAAAAGAAAAACCCAAAACAATATAAAACAAAAAAAGACAGTGTTTTCTTTTACAATAAATTTGGATTATCCTGTGGATGTATACTGAGAAATTATTACTATTTTTGACCAAGATGTTTGAGTCAGTTGCAAACTAGACACAGATACGAACCAATCTTGCTCCATACCTGCAGCAAATGTAAGCGTTCAGCTTTTTTTTCAATCAATGCATTTCTAGTTTTTCATGATGCTGTATCACTTGTGAAATACGAAGTCTATATTCGCAGAGAACACAGTTATCCACATGGTTAAGGCACATCCTTCTTATTCTAAGTCTCACTTCCCATGGAGGAGAGATTATTCTATGCCATGTTATACTTTCATAAGGCTGCCCTCTGCCCTCTGCCCTCTGTCCCCTGCCCCACCCCCTGCCCTCCAGGATTTCATTCCCTATTTCCATGACAAAAAAAACAGACTAAAGAAAAGATACCTAAGCCCTCTGTGGGGTGGGCCAGTCAGAGGTTAAATACTTGTTTGTAACTTTTATATGAAACTGGCTACTTTATGATTTCTTAAATATGAATAAAGTATGACCCCTTTTAAAGGGGAAAAAAAATTCTTGCAGACCTTAAGGATACATCTATCTGCAGATGATCCCAGTTTGAGAAACACCTGCTGACATTAATTTGCTCTGATTTTCTCCACCGCTCACATGCGAGTTTATCTATTAATATTCAGGAGTTTTCATTTCAATACTGTGCTTACCATAGTTCTTTTTGGATACATATTAAACAGTTTTTTACCCAGAAAACCACATCCTTTGGCTGGTCCCAGCTACTTGAATCTTTCTATGAACTTTTTTGCCAGCTTTTACCCATGTACTTTTGTAGGTGTTAAATTATTAAGTAGTAATAATGGTGTGGTAAAGTGCTTGGTACACAATAGAAGCTTTAAAAATAGTGGTTGCCTTAGGAAACTGGTTTTAGCATTTAAATTATTGCTTTTTGGATTGCAATGCCAGCCTTTTGAAAAGAGGCCCAGGGTTGAATTTTAATTAACTCAGCCCTCTTTTCAGCAGCACTCATCTCAAGCACCCAAAGGCAAACTTGAGGAGTGGTGTTAATTTAATCACATCCAAAATGGAGCAAAGGATTTAAGGAATTCACCAGGGACTCTTCAAGGTGTGAAACTTCTCAGACTCTGCAATAAGATTAAGTCAGATTTGAGGATTTTATATATTGGCAGGAGTGGAGGAGGGAGAATCGATATTTAACAAAGTGCTCTGCTCTTCCTTACCTGCACATATTCCTTTTATCTGAAACACCCTCCACCTCCAACCCTCTGTCCTCCCCACCCCCCACACACTCACACATAATTCTGTTCATTTCTCTCTTTATCTCACCCTTCGCATCTTAGGCTAGACCTCACTTCCGCTGAGAAGTTGGCCCTTCATCAACCAAGATCTAGGGGAGGTACTCCTAGATGCCATCACATAGCACTTACTAAGTTACAGAAATATTCACTGTCCTACCTCCACAACCTGGCACAAGAGAAGCACTCCAAACACACGTCGGTTAGAGTCACGTTACTAAGGAACATTAGGGATGAGATCGCAGTTCAAATCTAATTCTGAAGCTCACACTTTTAACCACAGTCCCATTCTGCCACTCAAACACTTGCAAAAAATGAGATTGTTTTACCAACTTGTACTATGTGATTCACTAGCAGTTAACCCCTGAGGGTCCTATCCTCAGTTTTGTTTTGTTTTTTAACCCATGTGGGACAGAAACAGAAAGTAAGAAGTTCTATACCAGAATGATTCGAAATAGTTTTTATTTACTTATTTATTTATTTATTTATTTATTTTTAATTATTATTATTATTTTTGAGACAGAATCTTACTCTGTTACCCTAGGAAGAGTGCTGTCATTGCATAACAGCTCACAGCAACCTCAAACTCCTGGACTCAAACGATCCTCTTGCCTCTGCCTCCCAAGTAGCTGGGATTACAAACACCCAGCACAAAGCTCAGCTAGTTTTTCTATTTTTAGTAGAGACAGGGTCTCTTGCTCAGGCTCCTCTCAAACTCCTGAGCTCAAGTGATCCACTCGCCTCAGCCTCCTGGAGGGCTGGGATTATAGGCAAGAGTCACCATGTGTCACCCCAAATAGCTTTTATTTATTGAATAAAAGTGTGCAAATAATACAAAAATAAAAATTACAGGGGTGGCGCTTGTGGCTCAAAGGGGTAGAGTGCGGCCCCATATGCCGGAGGTGGCGGGTTCAAACCTAGCCCCGGCCAAAAAATGCAAAAAAATAAAAAATAAATAAATAAATAAAAATTACAAAAAGGGAACAAGGTAAGAATCCCCAGGCTCAGAGCCACGGAGTTGTGTTTCCTTTTCCAGAGTTAATAATGGAGAGCTATTGTCATCAGGCAGGTAGACGTGTGCTTTGTAAACTATGATCCCAACCCAGCAGTGGGTCCGCTTAGTGGGTTCTGAATAGCATATATTTATGTCATTGAAAACTACTATAAAATTAAAGGATCAGAGTAAAGTATGGGCAAATATCGTCCCACACAGTCTGGCTTTCAGTTTTGCAGGTGGCATGAATGTACACCTAAGTGAGGCACAGAGCTTAAACCAGCTTCCTCACCATGGAGTCATGTTCAAAGTGGCTGGAAAGCCACAGTTGGAAGTTATGAAAGTTACTTCTAGGGAGAGTCCTCCATGCTCACCTCTGATCAGCCTTACCAAAGCAGAGGGGATCCCACCCTCCTGCTCAGGGTCCCCCAAGAACTCCCCTCTCTCTAAGGAGGAAACCCAGGAGACAGCATATTTCTATGTGTTTCTTGTGTTAGCATCCTAAAAAAACATACCAAGATCAAATCTGATCAAAGTTGGAGAGACTATTTAGGCTAATTTGACTAAAATATGGGCTCTGTGATGCAAATAAATGTGACTCGGTGGGGGAGGGGGTCTGAGACACAACATCCTTTAAAACAGCTAAAAACAAGGATGAATTTTTCACTTTTAGGCTCTATATTTGGGATGATATAGCTCATAATACAATTTCGCATGACATTCACAAAATTTTGTTTGGCGAATCTTGGGGGTCTCTCAGAAAGACAGAGAACTTTCCAGAACAGCAGGCCGAGTGTCTCTCTGACACTCCCAGAGAGGCTGCACACGGAGGGAGAGACGCTGAAGACAAAGCAAAGCAGGAGTCCCACCATGACCCCACAATTAAAGGCACAGGGATAGAAGCAGACAATTCTTCACAGCCTTGGTCCATACAGAGCGCATGGTGTGTGGGGTAGCCAGGCACAGCTCAGAAGAACAAGGCAGGTTCCCCTATCTCAGAACAGGAGTGGGCCTTGGTGGGAGTAAAGATGGCACCCCACCCCCCTCCCTTTACTTTCTCCCTGTCGCCTCACTGTCCTCTGGAGCTACAAGCCCTGAACGCAGTGGCGCCATCCTCACAGGTCCCTGTGGAGGCCTCAGCTGGGACACCTCCTTGTGTCCCCATGAAGGGCAGGGCTATCCTGCCTCTGAACTGGCAGCTCCTGGAAATCAGAGTGTACCACCATGGCATATTTGTTGGTTTGTTTGCGTGTTGACTTGGATACTGACTGACTGCTAGACGTCGTTAACCAAATCGTATAAATGAGGATCTTGCCTGTCTTGTTCACTGCCAGATTCTTGGCAGCAAGATCAGCATCTGACACTAAGTAGGTTTCCAGTGCCTCTGCCTTAAATGGATGAAGAAATGTTAGACAATGAAATGGAGGCCATGGCAGCCAGGGGGTTCTCCCAGTCCCCTCAGTCATCAGGCAGATTCTGAAAGGTGGGTTTGCACTCCTCCACCCCTGGAGGCAGCTGCAGGCGTACCCTCCAAGGGACTGGTTCACATGTGTCTGGTGCTTACCAAGTGAAGAGACATGGGAGACAGAAGAAAGCACACAAGCAAAAGTTCTGGAGTACAACAGGGCACAGTCGAGAGCGATTTCCAGGAGTGACCAAGGTGTGACCTAAGAGGCCAGGTGCCTGGCAGGGCACAGTTGGAGGCCACACAAGACAGGAAAGTACACCATGTTAAGAAGTTTGCACTTTCTTCTGTAGGCATTTGGGGATTCCTAGGCAGTTTGGAAGCAGAAAAATGATGTGATTAGGGAACTGTGGAAGCAACATAAAGAGTCAGACAAAAAGAGGGTCTATAAGGGCGGCGCCTATGGCTCAAAGGAATAGGGCGCTGGCACCATATACTGGAGGTGGTGGGTTCAAACCCAGCCCCAGCCAAAAACTGCAAAAAAAAAAAAAAAAAGAGGGTCTATAATTAAGTAGTCATGAGGCTACTGCACATGTTCCAGTAAGAGACGATAGGATTCAGACCAGCATCTGGCCCTAGAGATGGAGAGAAGGCCCTGAGGGACAGTGAAAGGAGGTTGTGGTTGGAAATGTGGGTCTGAATGTTAGATATCAAGGGTGGATCTTCAAAGAGAATCATATGGGTCCTGCAGAAGCTGTGTCAAAAAATAAATACATCCAATTTGAGTGATGAATCATTTAGAAAATCTGATAAAAGCTAAAAACCTTTCCCTGAGGAAAAATCCATTAGAACCTCTGTATGTTGACCACCCAAGGGACTCCAATAAACTGGTCCACACACAAAGGTGATTAACATAAGGAACTTCTATTGAGTACATGTGCTGTCCAGTCTATGAAAATTAGGTCAACTTAAGGAGGTGGTCAACTATGGAGGTTCTATTTTATATATAATAGTTTGGATGCAATTTCAGATGCTTCACATACAATTTCCTAAACTACCTCCCCACCATCCATGAACATTAATTAAGAGCCCCTTCAGGAATTTGAGACCAGCCTAAGGAATAGCGAGACCCCCACCTCTACTAAAAATAGAAAAAACTAGCCAGGCCATGTGGCAGGTGCCTGTAGTCACAGCTACTTGGAAGGCTGAGGCAAGAGGATCTCTTGAGCCCAAGAGTTTGAGGTTGCTGTGAGCTATGATGCCACAGTATTCAACTCAGGGTGACAGAGTGAGACTCTGTCTCAACAATAATAATAATAGCCTCTGATCAAGAAGAGGAAGAATGACAGAAAGCGTCCGGAGGAATGGCCTCACCCAAGGGCTAGGCAGAAGACAATGGTTCCCAACTGCTGCTACAGAGATATTGACTACTGCCTCTCAAAAAGACAGGAAAAAAAGAGAGGTAAGATGAGGGAACAAGAAAATAATTTTATTTTTGAGGTCAGAAGAGTCTCAAACTACACCAAGGAGGCTAAGTACATGGCAGATGATGAAGACAGAGACATCTAACCTCTAATTTTTTAGACGTTTGGAAAAGATGTATTGCTGTGGCACGACCAGCCAGAAATTCACACACAAGAGCTAAGGTGAGTCCAGAAACAGAATCAGATGGAAATAAATGTGCAGAATTCTCAGGAATCCCAAGAGAAAGATGCTTGCTGAGCATATGTAAGCCTCATTCTTTAGAAAACTCAGCAAGACTCATTTCTTGCTAATAACCTCAATTTCTACTGCTTATGATGTGTGAGTGTAACTGCCTACATGTGTGTTTAGTATTACACGTGTGTCACTGAATAATCTATCTGTATGTATCAAACCTATTTACATGATGCAATTATGCATTTATATAAAGGTTTATGTTTATCCATTTGGCATGTATATACAGTATAAGTATGGATCATTTCCCTGCCACATACAAGGTCTTTGCTGTCCAATGACTCAATGCAGTCAGTGGAATGGAAGAGGAAGGGTGAAGCCACAGAGCCATGCTGAGGGCGTCAGATAACCCCGTGAAGGAGGTCCCATAAAAGCTGGAGGGGACAGTCTGAGCAAGCTGATCAACTCTGCCATAGAGGACTTAAAAGGGAAACTTGAACCTTTTTTCCAGAAATAATGTGGAAGGATCTAACTTCCTTTTTTGAAGGTACCCTTTTCCACTTTCAATATCAAATCAACAGCAATTTATAGGTAATATCCCACAGGTGTTACCCAAAGCTGGCTGTTTTGTGGAAACTAATAAAACCTAAGACCTGACTGTTTTGCCTCAAATAATAGTTTAAGGAATGTGGAGTTAAGACGGAGACGGGGAATATTACATGGCAATAGAAAGTGTGAGTAGTAAAAGTATTGGAGAAGGGACTGGTGAAGAGCTCATTCTGGGGTGGAGAGGTCAGTGAAAGGTAATTAGCGAGTTCCTCTATGAATCAAGACGATTTCTGCAAACTTAGGATGGCTGGGAGATAGGTAGATATAGATATAGCCGGAGAGCTGAATCTTCACCACTTGCAAACATCCACTGACTTAGCTGATTAGGTTGCTGAGCTAACATAGGGACGGGCTCTAAAAAGGCTTTGACCCATGAGTGAGGAAGTGTGTCATCTGCCCCTAACCTGCACCAGCCCCTTCTTTATATGAGACTATGACTGAGGACTTGGTTCTTTTAATCACCCAGTGCTGATGAGAGTTCTCTGGAGACATTTCACTCTGGTCTTTTTCCCTTGAGCAAAAATTTTGTCTTGCGTGTGATAGGAATTGAATTTTAGACAAGGCCTCTCTTTTGAACTTCTAAAAGTCAAGAAAGCAAACTTTGATCCTGCTTGCAGCAAGTGTATTGGACTCTATACAGTGCACCTTTTTCAAATGACATTTATTTTTTGTTCCATTTTATATGCCTTATTTTTCATTTCACACACTTCTTTCTGTAGGGTATGTATCTTGATTTTTTTTTAAGGACAAGGTGGCATATAAATATAAGAAAATATGTAAGTCAAATAGCAAAGGGAGGCCCAGAACATTACAGCTGGGGAGACAAGTATGGCGGTGGCTAGAGTTAACGCATGAGGCCATAATAATGAACGTTATTAGGACAGCCTGGCAGTGATTACAGGGCGTCAGATCTCAGTCCAAGCCATAGCTCTGTTTACTAGTTATCCGAGGCAAATTATTCTTTATCTAAATCTTAATATTCTCATCTCTAAAACAGTGATCTCTCTACATTTGGGAGGATGGTTTAAAGAGGTAATGTATAGAAAGCACTTAGCACAACTGCACCCCAATCAACATTAGTTATTGTTAACTATCAACACTTATCACTTAGACAAGCAGGGGATGGGCCGCCACTCTGGGCTTCTACTCGCACCGACGCAGTAAGAAAGCTCTGCCACCCCTCCTCGCCTACTTTCCCCAGGTCCCCACACGCCGGGCAGCTGTGCCTCGCCTGGTATGGATCACGCGTCCGGCGCGCACCTCCACCGCCTCGCAGGCTGCTAACCAGAGACCCAAATGCACAGGTTAAGGCAACTCCATAACTGTTCATCAGTTCCCTTCCCCAACTGCCTCTGACACAGGGGAGGCCTACGAGGGACAAGGGGTCCTCGGGAGTCAGACCGAAATGCCCCGAGCAGAGGTGACAGGCCGCCGAGTAGGGGGTCCCAAGAGAGCCGCTGGCTGAAGCCCGTGTCCTCGGGCTTAGGTGGAGGCGGCTGGTGGGGCGCAGGGCATCTGGGAGCCCCCCTTGTCCCCAGCTCCCCTTGGACTTAACCCTTTGGCTGGAGAGGTGGACACCAGGCAGGGGCGGAAAGAGAACTTCGAGAGGCGTGGGCTCCTGGGCACTACCGAGGAATGCGGGCAGGTTTCGGAGAAGAGCAGCCGAGCGCCGCACGCTTCCTCCAGCCGATAACATCAGCGCCTGTCAGGTGGCTCGAGCCGGCGAGGGGGAGAGCGCGCGCGCGCGGGCTCGGGGGCGCGCTCGCACAAAGTTTGTGCCTGCGGGTGCGCTCGTTCGGGCTCGCCGGCTCCGAGAGCCGAGGGCGGCCAGGCGGCCGGGGGCGCCGAGGCCCGCGGCGGTGGACAGGGCCGGCCGGCGGTGGCGATGCGCCGCGCCCCGCCGAGCCCGTCCCGCCGCTCTCGGTGAGCCGGCTCCGGGAGCGCGGGCCGCGGCCATGGGCACCCTGGGCAAGGCCAGAGAGGCTCCGCGGTGAGTAGGGGCACCGGCGACCCTCGGGAGCGCCACTTTCCTTTCTTAGGGAACAGGTAACTGCACGGGCGGCCCCCGCCCCGAAGCGGGTGGGGGCGGCCGGGGGCCGGAATCTCGGCTGAAGTCGTGGGAGAACCGGCACCGAGGGCGACACGTCGGAGCGCCCAGCGCACTGTGCGCGGGGCCGGGTGAGGGAGCGGGGGCTGTGGCGGCGGCAGAGTTCGCCCCTCGAGGGGCTTGACTGAGCCGGCGGCCGCCCGCCGCCTCACCCGAGACACCCACCCGCGGACTTTCCGCGCCGCCTGCACCTGCTGGGGCGCAAGGCGCTGGGAGCGCCACCTGGCGCCCTCGCCCGGTCCTGCCCTGAACCGCGGGGCAGCGTTTGCGGCCATCTAGCCGAGGTGGCACCGCTGGGTCGTCCCTGCTCCAGAGAAGTTTCCAGATCCTTTGGTCAGTGAACCATGTAACCTTCTGAGTAGCCCCTGCACTATGATTTTCGAGAGATGTTTTTGGGTTATTGGATGACAGATTGAAGCTAGAATGTCAGTGTGTCAAAGGGCTCTTAGTGGGTGAATGAGGCCTGGAAGGGCCAGGAGACTCTGAGTTTCTTGTCAAAGGACCAGAACCGGGCAAGTGTCTGGACAGTGGCGTATGGCTGGCAAGTTGGGCGCTTCAGGACTCCATTCACGTAGTCACTGACGCGACTGCGCCTACCCAGCCTGCGCGAACACGCCCAGCAGCGGCAGGAAAGTTGGTCAGGCCGCACTTTCTGTGTTTATGATCCGTGGAACTTGGTCCTTCATGCCCTCCCCCACACCTCTCTGTATCCCCCGAGGATCGGCCAGTTTACTTCGTGTTAATTGGGAGTGGGGAGGACAGAACTATAAGGACTCCTCACTAGAAGCCAGGGAAAGTCACCTCCGCTACAAAGTAAGTTGTGGAAGTTCAATTCCATTCTTGCATTTCATCCCTCATTCTTCTAGGCTGGATTTCATAAAAAGCTCAGTCTGAAACTGTGACCTCCACTGAAATACCTGTGCCCGGAGAGGGTTTTCCCCCACCAGTTCAGAGTTTTGGCAGTCTCATTCAGCAGGCCCCAAGGGTCCTTGGTCGCTTTTAGACTCAGAAACACCTTATGGTTAATTTGTTTCTCTCAGGACTGTTTTTTTTTGGGGGGGTGGGGTGGGGTGGGGTGGGGTGTCTCCACAAGGGAACTGGGAAATATTTGGCTACTAACCTTTAAAATTTTGCCCTTGCAAGGCCAGGTGCGGTGGCTCATGCCTGTAATCCCAGCTGTCTGGGAGGCCAAGGAGGGTGGATTGCCTGAACTCAGGATTGCCAGTTTGAGCAAGAGGGAGACCCCGCCTCTAAAAATAGAAAAACTAGCTGAGCATTGTGGCAGGCACCTGTAACCCCAGCTACTCCTAAGGCTGTGTGAGGCAAGAGGATCGCTTGAGCCCAAGAGTTTGAGTTTGCTGTGAACTGTGATGCCACAGCACTCTACTGAGGGCGACAAAGTGAGACTCTGTCTCAAAAATAATTTATATATACATATTTATATTTATTATAAATACACACATATATATATGCCCCTGCAAACTGAGAGGCCATTCATTTTGTGGATTGATGAAACACCATTAGACCTGCCTATAATAAAGCATTTTATAAATCCTTATCTGTTATGAGTTCACCAGAAGAGACAGCAGCCAGTCAAGACACTACACAGCAAGAGAGTTTCCTATTTATGGTGCAAAGAAGCCCCATCTTCCTAGACCTTTTTGGCTGCAGTTTGAAGTTTTTAATCCTTTCTCCTCTTCCTAGTTTCCTTTGCCCAAGCCCTCTGAGCCTCTCTGACCTCAGTACTTCCCAGATTACCTCTTGCCCTTCCTGCCCTTTTCCTTCCCCAAATACTCCCTTTGAGTTCTTTATACCCCAAGGTGGTTTCCTTCACAGCTAGTAGGAAGCATTGCTGGAATTAGAGAACAGTGTGGGTTTGCGAGTCCTGAATGGCCGAAGTCACCAACTAAGAGAGAAAATGGAATTTTCCTTGAATCTGCAGCCGCCTCCTCAGCCCTGGCAGGAAGAACTCTTTCAGTCGATGTAGCCTCTACTTAAAGTGTTTCTTCTCCAGGGTCTAGGGGGAAGTATTGTGGAAGGCCTGAAAGAGACTTTTCCTATGAATGACTTTATTTTCACCTTTCCCCAACTCTGCCTTTGCTGAAGGTTTTAATGGTGAAAAGGCAGCAGCTGAGGCAGAAAGCTGATTAATGCCAACACTGGACAAGTCGTCCGGATTTAGGGACTTACCAGTACTCCCGGGAAGAGAAAGGGGCCAAGCTGGCTTCTAGCTGCCCTCTGCACCAGGGGTCAGTCATGTTACTCTTCTGAACCTGGACATCACTATCTATGGGTGAGGGGATGGAAAATGTGAAGAGTCCATCCAGGTCTGAGGTCCTGGGGATAGTTCTGGGACCTGCAAAAGAAGTAGTGGCTGAAATTCAGCCTTTATGTTACCAGCTATGCTTTTGAAGGATTTCACTTTTGTTTTAAATTGACCTTTTCAGCCTTTCCATGATGGTCTGCTTACTAATTCTTATGGTCTACTTACTAATTCCAGGCACAGTAAAAATTTATTAAATGAATAAAGCTAGAGAGGTGCCAGGTGCAAACCTAAGATCTAGCATATAAGAATAATAAAACCTTGTAGCCTTTTTGAGACTTGTTTCGATATCGTGAAATGCAGATAATATCTTTCTGGGTTGGTAAGCTTCAAAGACAATGTAAATCCCCAGCACAGACCTGCCACAGAATTAAGTACACAATTCATGTGGCCATTATTGTTTTCTTTTCAGATACTGATCTGATTCTGGAGCTATCACAGGCCTGGGTTAAAATCAGTAATGGTCAGAGACTTGAGTCCTGTGTTTCCAACTCAGTTGATCTCTGAGGAACTACTGCCTTGGGTTAGTAGATTCCCAGCAACCAGGTGTCTGTTCATTGTGTTGGACCAATAGAGCCCAGCCACAGACCAGCACCCTGGAGCTAGCTTGAGCAAGATCCCATAGGACCAGGGTGCACCTCTGGGAGACTGGCTGCGTGCCTAGTGACCACATGGTGCTGTAACACGCTGGCTTTTAGCAGGCTGGTTTTCCAAACCCACGTGTGCCCAGCATTTTATTCCCATCTCAGCACTTTTTCAAAGCTGTTGAAGAGCTTTCCCAAACACCTCCTCTGGAACAGTGTCTCCCACCTCTGAGAAATCACATTTCTTACCCTTGGCACTCATAGGACACTCAAGATTTATATGGTTACCTCTTCATCTCAGTCTGATTCCCCAACTAGATTTCTGCATGAAGGGACTTCTAGATAGCCTTTCTATAACAGCAACTAACACAATATTTTATAGTTTACAACGTAACCTCACATGGTCTATCTTACTGTGGTCCCCTCTGGCCTATCACAATGTCTTACTCATGGAAGAAGCACTTACTGATTAGTCAACACCATTATGTGCTTATCATAATATATAGTGAACAGCTAAAGGCATATTTCTTTTAGTCTTTTTCTCTTTTATTTGGCAGTAAACTGTGAAATAACCAAAGCCCCAGGAAGAGGAGAATTAACTGTCTGTGCTTCAAAAAGTTACCAGCAATAACACTCATCACTATTAAACCTAAAAAGATTACAATATGTAGCTGTATTTATTTTTTAATGGAAAGTAAATAAAACACTCATCCTTCTTAATCATTTTGCAGAATTACTTGTACTGATGAGGTTATGATAAAGTATGAGTGAATGAATGTCCATCAGGCTTCTAAGCCACGTCCAGATCCAAACTTCTCTTTTTACCTTTAATTCTGGAACAGGGCTCTCATGGCTCTGCTTAATCATTAAGGACCCTCGTAAGTTCTTGATAGAATGATGTTAAGTAATAGAAATGACTCATACTGATTACTTCTATTATCAGTAATGAAAAACAGAATCTTAAAACCATCTAAGATTTGTAAGAAAGGCAGACCTCTCTTAGAATCTACACAGCACCACCACAACCCCTCACTTTCTGCACGTGGGTCCTTAGTCTTTGAATGCCCCCGGCCCGGGGGGGGCGGCCCCCCCCCCCCGCCCCCGGCCCGGGGCGCGGGGCGGGCGCGGGGGGGGGGGGGGGGGGGGGGGGGGGGGGTGGGGAGTTGGAGGGCGGGGTGG